>JAYKAV010001709.1:524928-538840 GCA_035582835.1 Phoebastria nigripes
GGGAGGGAGGGAGGGAGGCGGGGGGGAGGGAGCGAGACGCGCAAAGCACACGCGGTTCCGCAGCGATGCCGCCGTGTGAAACCAGTTGTGAAAAGCGCCTGCAAGCACTAACCTGCCTCCCGGCGTGCTGCCGAGCGGGGCCCCGGCGTGCCGCGCCGTGCCGCGCCGGGAACACCCACCGCCCCGCGCTGCCCGCGCCCCGCCGGCCCCGCGCCGCAGAGGCAGGCAGAGACACACACCGCGCTGTTCGGGCAGCTGATTAAAAAGGGAAACGTTTGGGTCTCCCTCGCAACGTCAACAGACTTTTGGCAGCCATTGACGCCAGCAGCAGCAAAGTTTTGTTAACGCGCTCCTGGCGTGGAAACGAGAAAAACCCGATGCCCGCGGGGAGGGGGGGGGGGAGGAGGAGGAGGAAGACGCCGCTTCTCCGTGCCTCCGGGGGAAAGAGGAGGGGAGGGCAGCGCCGCCCGGGCCGGGGCAGCCTCCTCTCGCCCCCCGGCCCCGGTGTGCCCGGCGGCGAGTGTGCGAGGTGAAAGTCTCGGCGGGGAAGGGAGGGAGGGGGATGGAGGAAGCCCGGCGGGGCCGGCGGCTGCAGCGAGCCAGGAAGCGGGGCGGGAGGAGAATTGCAGCGGCGCACGAGTTCCCTTTTGGCGCCTTTACTCTTTTCCACCTCCGAGCTCCGCCTGGCAGCCCGCCAGTTTCCACTGCACAAGCCACAGAGCCAGCAGCAGCAGCAGCGCAACGGCAGCCGGTGGGGAGGGCTGCGCGGGGTACAAAAAAGTCTGCGAGCGCCGGTGGCACCGACGGAGCGGCAGGCGCTTCGGCAAACGACCCAGCCTTTCGGAAATTAAAAACGATGCAATAAATTACCCGGCTCTGATCCCTCCCATCATCCCCCCCCCCCCCCCCCCCCCCCCCCCCCGCCGCCGCCCGGTTCCAGGCCACTGAAAGGATCATTTCTAGATTTGTGAAAATCCCTGCGAGAGGAGTGAATAGCAATCGGGGACTCGTAGCAATCTACTTCGATTAGCCCTCAACCCGTTCATCTGGAGTTTGATTTAAAGGGCAGCGCTCGTACGGTATTTATAAGCTTAAATACGGGCAGCTGCTTATGAATGTGTTTAGGTACCTCGTTTATCTTGTACCCCCGACTTACATACTTACGAGTTACAAAAACGACCTGTGCCACCGCTAGAAAGGAGACTTTAAAGACACTGTATTGCTGCACCGTTTACAATGCCCCCTATAAAGCTCTGGCAGCAGCCAGCGATCTAACATTAGACAAGTGTTTAAAGAACAGGGTGGCTGGGCTTTAAAAAAAAAAAAAAAAAAAAGTGGGTTATTTTTTGCAATCTCCACACGGCATCACCGCTAGTGACACGTTTTGTAAACCAGAGGAGGAAGCTGCAGACTAAGTAGCCGCCGCACGGATCCGCGGATTAGAGAAGAAGTTTGACCTTTACCCGGGACGTGTGGCATTTCATTTAACCATAAAGCTAAGCACAATGCGCCAGCGAGATCGCTAAACCGATTTAAAATACATATTGAGTCATGCACGACAGTAGTGCATTTCGGTTTAGGCAGCGTGCAGGCAGCGCAAGGGGGTCGGCGTCTATTTTAAGGCTCCTGCCGCAGCCGCCCCCCCCCCCCCCCCCCCCCCACGCGGCTCCCACACCGTCACGTGTCGGACGGCGACCGGGACTTTCTGCCGTGTAAACACGGCGCGGCGGAGCCGTCCGAGGGCAGCCGGGGCCGCCGAGCCAGCGCCAGCACCAGCCCCGCCGGGGCATCCTCCCCGCCGCCGGGCACCGCCGCCCCGGGCTGGCCGGCGCGCTGCGCCTGGCTCCGGCCCGGCGGAGACACCCCCCCGCCTCCGCCCGCAGCGGGGCTCCGGCGGGGGCGGCCCCCCCGGCGGGGGCGGCCCGGGGGAGAGGCGGCCCCGGCCCCCGCGCCCCCCCCCCGCGCCGTCTGTCACGCCTTGGACCCTGCACAGACAGTCGCTGCGCCGCAGCGGCAGCGGCGCTTTCCCCCTTTCCCATATGCTGCGAGGCGAATCATTGCATCGCGCTCAGCGCCGGCGGCAGCCAAAAAGGGAAAGAAAAAAAAAAAAAAAAGTTTTCAATTAATGATAAGCCTAGGAACTGGGGAAGGGGGCGGGGGAGGAGGCCAATAAGGGAAAGTTAAAATGGCTGGCGATCCTTCAAATAACCCTGGCCGCCTTCCCCCGGAGCCCACACGGCACTGCCTGCCGCGGAGCCCCGGGGGAAGCCCCGCACCCCCAGACACACGCCTCCTTGGGGCGGCCCGGGGGGCCAAGGCTGCCCCGGCACACGGCGATGCCCACACCTGAAGGTTACGGGACATCTGCAGGGCAGGGGCCCTCGCTCCCATTTCCCCTCCCCCGCTCCCCCGTTTTAAACGCATCGAGGGGGTGCGATAGAGGGGCTGCAAAGGCTCCCGCCCACACCCCGGGGGGAGGCGAGGCGGCTGGTACCCAACTTTGAGGCATCGCTGCATGAAGGATTTCCCGGGGATTCGCGGGAAACACCGACCCCGTCCGCCGCACCGGCAGCCCCATACCACCGCTACGGCGCCCGACCCCCCCCCCGGCGCGGGCGATGCCTCCGTCCCCCAGCGCACGCCGCGGCGGCGGGCGGGCAGGCGGCTCTCTCCGGGGGGGGCCGGGGGTTTCCTCTCCCCTGCCCGCCGCGCCGGGCAGCCCGGCGGTTCAGCCTGCCGCCGCTCCGGCCGTGCCGTGAGGAAGGCTGCCGGAGGAGGCGGTGGTGGAGGGAGCCGCAAACCGGCTCTGCCGCAGAAACCCCCGGGCCCCCGCGCAGACGGGGCCCCCCGGCGAGAGCTCGGCCTCCCTCCCTCGCCCACCCGCCGCGGCATCTCCCTACCCAGGCCGTCCGCGCCATTTTAGAGACACACACACCCATACACACACACGCACTCACCCACACACAGACACTCGCACACACACGCACGGGAGCGAGGTTTCCGCTGCCGCTGCCAGAGACAACAGGCAGCAGCCGAGCTCGGGCTGCGAAGGAGGAGCAGCGGCAGCAGCGGGAGAGGGACACACACGCACGCACGCACGCACACCCACGCACCGCGGGCCGGGCAGAAATGTGCATTTCAGGTAATTTAAGGCCGCATTCCCGGCGCGGGGAAGGGAGAGCGCAGGCCTGCGCGCCCCCACCCCATTAACCCGCCGCGCACTCGGCATCCCGGGAGCCCTTTTGATTGTTGTCTTTATTCCGTATCGCTTTTGCTTTTCAGGAGGGGGACAGAAAGAAAAGAGAGACGGGAGGAAAAAAAAGGGAAAAAAAAGAAAAATACCACCAAGCCAGCCCCTTCCCCCCGCCCGTCCCCCATTGTTCGGCCGCGGGAGGCTGGGCGAGCGCAGCGCCACGGGCTCGCCATTCACCGGGCTCCGCCGAGTCCCGCCGTGCCCCCCCTCCCCCTCTGATAGCTCGGGAAACTTATGGGGCTGGGGGGTGGGGGGAGAGCCCCCCACATTGAATACGAAAGTCCCAGCGCTCCTGCGAGAGAGTTGGGCGAAAGCCTGCGCTCACTTCCGCAACGTTATCCTTGCAGAAATACCGGAGCACGGCCCCCGTTTCCTTCCCCCAGCCCCCGCCGCACTCCCGGGGGGGTGGAGTGATTAATGGGACGTACGCCCTTGGTTTCCCTCCGGCCACCCCGGCGCACCGCTCCCCGGCGCAGAGCCGCCGCGGCACGCCGGGCGGGGGCGGCCCCCCCACGCATCCGTCGGGGACGTTGGGAGATATTGATCACGGACGACTTCATTTTGCATAATTGCGGCTGACAGGGCCTGTGGTTCCCTCATTTACGGAGCAACAGCTTCGAGGGGCTGATGGATGGGGAGCGGTTCCTTGCGCTCCCCCCCCCCCCGCCCCCCCGCGGCAGCCCCGCCGGGGGACGGCGGCTCTGCGCCTACATGCAGCAAATGGCCGGCGCACAACAGCGAAATATTAAACTTGGGTGCCTCCGACTCTCGTTTTACCTAGCACGGCCGGCCTGAAAGCCTCCCGCTCCCCGCAGGGCTTTGTCTGCACAACCGCGGCGGGGCCAGGGCCGGCCCCCGGTGCACGGGGACCTTCGGCGGCCGCATGTAAGAAAAAGTGCTTGGGAAGTTGGGGCTTTTTCCTCCCCCCCCCCCCTTTTTTCCCCTCCTCCTCCTCCCAACAACAAACAAATAAACAGCTCGGTTTCTGCTAAACAATGCATAAAAATTAGCCTCGCCCCAAAGTTTATGTCGGGTTTACGGCGCTGACGTTTCTCCTTGATGGGAAGCGCTTTCCCGAGCACTTCTGGAAAGCGCTGGCGAGCCCTCGGTTACGAAAGCAGCATTACAAGCACCTCGACAAACGTCTCCGCAACTCGGTGTCCCAGCCTGACATCACCTTCTCCAGACCTTTACAAGAAACGCACGTCCAGGGCGGGCACGGCCAGCGCCGCGCATCGCCCGTCTTGGCGTGCGGAGAACACCGGGGAAAAAAAAGGAAACCCAACAACAACGCTCGGTTTTTCCGTGAAAAAAAAAAAAAAAAAGAGAGAGAGAAAAAGGAAAAAAAGTTGCCGGTGGCGGCGATGCCCCGCCGGAGAGGAGGGCAGCGCGGAGGCCGCCGCCGGCCCTGCCTCCCCATCCCGGCGCTCCACACCGTAACAAAGCAGCGAATCAACTGCGATGCAGATGGGCGGCTATGAATTTTTTGCTGCTGCTTAGAGCTTTAATTACTCGTTCTTGATCCGTGGGACTACGACACGACACCGCCAAGGTTAAAATGCCCTGAACAGCTCTGAGCAGATGTGAACGAGTTGGCAGACGCGCAAATGAGGTCTGCCTCTAAGCATGATAACAAGTGACTAATACATTGCATATCGCTGAAAGAAAATTATTTTTCTCTAATTTGCATTAGCTTTTTTTTCTTTCCTTTTTTTTTTTTTTTTTAACGTCAGCGACATTCCCTCCTCGGAGGCAGCAGCATAATCCTGAAAATATTACTCCGTGACTTTAAAAGATTTGGAAGGAGGCAGAGATTGCCAGTGTTTTGGCTATGCAGGCTTGTTTATCTTTCCGCCTTTGCTCCAAGGCGAAACTAGTTTCGCAAGCAGTATTCTTGCAGAAAAATGGCACATGTCATATAAAACACCAGTTTATAGGAATTGATGCTAAAATTGTTGAATGACTACTGGCGCACTTTTACCACTAATAGCACAGCATAATCCATAAAGGACCAAGGGGACAGTCAAGGCCAAAAGAGAAGAAAAAAAAATAGATTGGAGAAAAATAAAGGCAACCCATCGACCAAAATTACAAAAAGGGGGGTGGGGGAGGAAATAAGCATCTCCCCTTCCTACCTGCTTTCCACCCCAGAGCCACCTCGTCAAAAAGACAATAGTATGTGGAGGTCACTTACTATATAAAACAGCGATTCTCGTAGGTAGCAAAACTATGTCAGGTACAAATATAGGCCGGAACCCAGTTCTCCAAGTTCCCTCGACTTTCCAGAGGCTCTTCTGAAAGGGCCGGGAGATCGCTTCGGGTACCGGAGCAAACTTCAAGAACAGGCAGCATTTTATATCCTATGCTCAAAAGACGAACCGGGGGGCTTAGATGCAGAGGCTTTGAGGAGAAAATAGCCGCTCAGGCTATTTACGCAGGAGGAGTTTTTCATCGAGGACCTACTCCAGGGGTGCCTGCACGTCCAGGTTATCGGGGGTTGCGCGCTGCCATCTCAAGAGATAACAACTTCTCCTCCGCCAACACGTGCTGGGGAAGCAAACACGCACTGCCAGCCACCGCACCGTGCCCTGCCCCAGGCCAGCCGCGGCTCCGAGCGGGGCTGCCCTCTCCTCCCGCGGGGCTCCCGGGACGCCTCGCCCGCCGCTCCCCGCAAAGTCACCGGGGCCGGCGCAAACCCGCCGCCCGCTTCCACCGGCGGGAGGGATTTCCCAGCGCCAAAGCCGGCCGGGGTCGGGCGCGGAGCCGGCCGCTCCTCCCGCAGCCTCCCTGCGCTTGTAAATCAAGCGGAGGAGGAGAGAAGCGGGGGGCGGCTTCTCCCCGCCCAGCGCCGTGCGCTGAAGCGACTTCGCCGGCGGCACGGGGAGCCGGGCTCGGCGCCCTGCCGCCCCCCGGGGCGCCCCGCCGGGCCCCGCAGCGGCGGGCGGTGCCTCCGGGAGCGGCGGGGCGGCCCCGGGGCTGCTCCGGCCCCAGCGAGAGCTTTTGTGTGCGAGTGCCGGCGAGGCGCGGGCTCTTCGCGCTCCAACAGCTGTCACATTATTTGCACTGGCCGTAAACAGCCTTCGCCTTCCCCCCCTCGCCACACAGTTAAATCCAGACTAACAATCCCCAGTTAGAGATCAAACCAACAACAGCAGCATTGTGCCTGCCTTCATTGCTTTACCATCAACTACTGCAGCTGGTTTACTCGAAACAAGGAACACCCTCTACCCACCTCCCCCGCCCCGGGGCCAGAAACGTGCTTGTTCCCGGCGGTTGGTCCGGCGGAGCCTCGCTGCTCCGGGGGGCTTCTGCGGGGCCGGAGGGAGGTTGCTCCGCCAGCCCGATGCCGGCGGGGTCCCGAGCGCTGCGGGGCTCTCCCCCGCAGCGAGGAGGGGTTTCCAGCCCGCACTCCGGCCCGACGAAAAGCCTTATCAGAAGTTGAGCTCCGCTCTCGGTTTGGCTTTTGGGAAGGGCGAGGGGGAGCCCCGCAGCAGCGGGGAAAGCCGCACCGGCAGCTGCGCAGCGGCACCCAGCGAGCTCGCCCCCGCGGCGCGCCCCCGAGCAGCCCTTCCCCGGGAGGGCCGGGCTCCCCACCCCCGCACCCCCTGCCCTGCCGCCTCGCACCGGGCCGGCGGCAGCAGCGCCCGACCTGTTACCGCAGCAAACCTCCCGCCGAGAAGCCCCGCCGCCGCGCCGGCCGCCCCCGCCGGCCTTGCCCCGGGGCGA
The DNA here is from genome assembly GCA_035582835.1 of Phoebastria nigripes. Classification (NCBI taxonomy): domain Eukaryota; kingdom Metazoa; phylum Chordata; class Aves; order Procellariiformes; family Diomedeidae; genus Phoebastria; species Phoebastria nigripes. Next base: position 531,908 of record JAYKAV010001709.1, read on the forward strand.
TGACCCCGCCGCTCGCAGGCCGTGGCGGCCCCGGCCCCGCCGCGCGGCCGGCCGGCAGAGACGCGTTTCCACCTTCAGCCCTTTCCCTCGTAAGGAAGAAAAGAAAGAAAAACCCCAATAACCTAAAACACGAGTCCAACTTCGCTTGCGATACAACCACCCGGCAGCAAAGGAGTGTGCTGCACACTCTCAGCGGGCCTTTTGTTGGGCACAGCTGGAATTTGAGTGTAAATCCCTGTACCTCCTTCCCTGCCCTTGCTTATTTTTGTATCAGTGGCAAAGTTAGGGGAGAGGTGGAATACACTGAGCAGAAGCGAGGGAAAAATAAATCAACTCGAGGAAACCTTTCYTTGCCCAGTTTGACTCCTAGCACTACCCAAAATGTGCATCTCTAAAGGAAAACCACGACAAGGCAACTTTCTCTAAAATTTGTATACCGCACGAACTCTTGAAGCAGCCACGGGAGCTGGAAGTGCACTTTTTAGGTGCTTATCCACAGTTTGGAAGCCGGCACCAGCAAGGGGAAATAGCTGATATTATTGGAAGCGCATCTCCATCTTGGCCTGACTCCTGCCAAAGGGCAGCACTCCCCAGGCAGGTAAGGTGCTTCACACCAACGTGATACGTCTCCAATCGACTTCCGAATCGGATTCACCGACAAATGATGCCAGTATGTACTCACAGGTCAGTATCATCGACTATTCATTGCCTATACGTAGCTAGAAATCTGCTGGCCTGGTAAAAACCACTGCTAACAAAACAATGTCAGCAAAGGCTGCAACATACTCTTGTGAGAGACCGGCGATTCGTGCCTACTGAGGCTCTTTCAGCACAAAGGCTTTTAGAGGAAGAAGAGAGAGAAGGGGGGAAAAAAGGAGGGAGGGCTCTCGTGTTTCAGGGCTGCTGTCCCCTGGGAACCAAGAACCAAGTGTAGCTTCAATCAAATGCTGACTTCTCCTCCGGGAGCTCAGTAGGAAACCTGATCTCACTAGCTCATGCCTGCCTCCATGCATATAGGCTGGGTTTTCTTTCATACCAGCAATTTGTATAAAGAGGAGAGCCAATACAGTTTATTGCAAATGAGATCTCGCAGTAACGGATCTAGAGAGATATTTCTGTAGCTAAAATAAGACAACCTTCAGCCGCCTGCTCAGGGCAGGCCATGCCGCAGCCGCCCCCGGCTCCGCATGCACGGCTCCGCCATGGGCGCCCCTGGCGCAGCACAGCATGGCCTCCCACACATCTCCCCGAGCCCTGCATCCTCCCCAGCTGGCAGCAGCCGCCCTGGGTTGGGTTTTTGTGCAATGCCAGGTTACACTTCCATTAAAACGTTTACCCCGGGAGATCACTTCCTGCTTGCAAGCATTGTTCCGGCTTCCCCTGCTGCTCGCAACTTTAGCCAGAGCTATTTCTCTCCTCGCCCACCGCTGCGTGGAGACCCCAGGAAGCATCCACCCCTGCCCACTGGCCCGGGCCTGCCCTGGCACAGCAAAGCACAGCATGGCACRGGAGGTCTGCTGGGAGAAGGCAGGCGAGTCCTCCAGGCGGAGCTCGGCATAACTTCGCACCGGGTTGCTTAATTCTGCACGGGGCTTTGCTAATCCACTTTGTGCTTGACTGCTGAAACGGGAGGAAAGGAAAACACCGCGCGGGGAGCACGACCAGGCCAGAGCAAGGTGAGCCAGGGGGACCGCAGCCTGTGGGAAGGGCTTCCCCCAACGCCCAGCTCAGCCTCCTACTGCTGTGGGCAAGCTGGAGAGGCTTAGTGCACAACCCAGCACGCTGGGGCGTGGGAGCAAAGGGGATTGCCTGGGGATCAGTGATCCCTGTAGGATCTCTCCATAGCCAGGAGCTTTCACATGGAGAAAGTTTCGCTCAGGGAGGGAATTTACACTTAGAAAGAAGAGGAGCTCAGCCCACCCCTTCTCGTGCCATTAGCGACTTCCCTGTGAATTTCAAGGAGAGCTGAGAATACGCCCCTCCAGCTTTGATTTCACTTCTCTGTCCCTACCTGCCACCATGCGCAAATGCCATACTCAAGCCGTGGCTAAATGAGCCCTGCAAAGCTCTCCCACCCCCTCCAGGAGACCCCCGGCTGCAATGCCGCCCCACTCCTGGGGAGCGTGGGGGAAACACAGCAGCAGGCGAGGGACAGGCAGCCCCACGGCACCTGGTCCACACAAGCACAGGGACAGCCATCGGGCTGCCCCAGGCGTGGGGTCTGCTGCCTGTGCAAGTACGGGCGTACTTCTCTCTGCTATCAACTGTGCCAGGCGCCAGCTACTCCGATACTCCCGTGGAGGAGGAGATCTGACTTTATAACTGAGGATACAGGCCCAAATGTTTTGTAATATGCAAATACTGAGGCCCCTAGGTGAGGTATTCCCGAGCGTTAAATGAACACCTGGGCTAAGAGCGAGAGCTACTCCAGCTGAAAATGAAAAGCAAAACACGCTCTGAGAAATAACGGGCAGGCTGGCAGCGCTGGCGTACTGCAACCCACTGCAGGCCGTCTGGAGGTGCACAGGGAACGACCCCGCCACAGAGCTGCGCCGGTGGAGCTCCCGGCTGTGGGAGATTGCTTCGAGAGCAGCGGGAGCCACGGAAAGGAGAGCACGTCTGGCTGGGAGCGCTCTCGCCCCTCCTGGCCAAGGAGCAGGCAGAGGAAGCACAATGCCAGGCTTTCCTGGTGCAGGCTCGGCCGCGCAGCGCAGCCCCGAGCCTCCCCCTTTCCCCAGCGCTCCATTGAACACACTCAGCTCTTTATACGAGCCATTCCCAGTGTGGCTGGTGGATTCTGCGCTTTCCACTTTAATTGTCTTATCCAAATAAAGCTTTGTTTTCCTTAGCACGACAATCCCAACATTCAAGCCGAGATTTTCATTGGACAGAGGAGATATTTTATTCTCCGATTGTTTGGAGAGTCGGGGCTTACACGGAACAGCCCCGGCTTGTGTGCCTCCGCTCACAATGGGGTCTTTGCAGCCCTGGTCTCCGTCATGTAGATTCATTTTCCGGAGCGATCGGGATGAGAATCATTTTTCCCTGAATTTCATAGCTTTCCAAGTCTACCCTAGACTTTAACAAGTCTTTTAGTTTGCACCTAGACAATAAATTTAGTTTAATTTAGCTTCCGGTCTTTAATTTTAGCAGGTCTTCTTTTTGCATGCAAATCAATATGGCAATTACCATCTAAAAGCTCGCCCAGCCCCAGGTCAATGTAAATTGATCATTGTCCGCCTTCTACAAAATAACACCGGGAGTCTGTGGTGCATAATGAGATTATACTGGAAACTGTCTTTCAGATCACAAATTATATTTCATGCTGTCAGGATCTTCTCCAAGTGGACTTCCTTGCATGTCTAATCACACGGCACCGAATCTATTAGCTCACGAGGTAGGTTTGGGGTGCGAGGAGCGCTTGCGTGTGGAGGGGGAGTCCCAAATAATTCAGACAACAGTTAAGGAAAACAGGCGGGCAGGTACTGAAGCGTGCTCTCACTCGCTAACTTTTCCAGCGGTGGAAGAGAGAAGGGGAAAAAAATCTCTGCTCGGCCAAGAACTGCTGTCCAGCAAACAAGGAAAAATGAATTCCCTCCCTGGAAAGCAGCAGAAGTTTCCTAAATCCACATTTGCGACGAGTTCTTGGCCTCCTCCTTTCCGTCCCCACCTCGTCTGCTCGGCCATTCAAAGAAGCGCTGGCTGCCCGCTCCAGAGAAACCCCCACAAAAGACGCACTCCCCCGGGAGAGTCACCCCTGCCCGCCGCAGCCTCGGGACCTGAACGGGTCAGGTCGGAGGGAAAGGTCGCTCCGGAGCAGCGATCGCCGTAAGCCCGTTCCCTGAAAGGACACGAGGATTAACGGGAGCTGCTCACGGCCAGGGGAACTCCCCCTGCCTGCAGCCCAGGCCTCGGCGCTGCCTCCTGCACACACGCACGCAGCCAGCGAGAGCTGCTTGGCGTAGTGAAAAGGGGTTAGCCCAGCTCTCCCCAGCCAGCCGGCTCGACTCCGGCGCTCAGGTTATTGCAAAACCAAGAAAGAGGGAAGCAGGCCCGCTCTGGCCATCAATTATTTCTAAAGCAACACCAGCCTAAGGAGGAAGTATTAAACTTGGCTTCATGCTGCTCTTTCTAAGCCCGCACTAAAACGTGATCTATTGCGGTGTTCAGGGGAAAGATAGCCTATCGCATATCACCTGTGCAACCCAACTGCGCTGCAGAGTCCCAGCAAGAGCCCACACCTTTGTCAAGATGTGCAGAAATCAGAGCCCGCTTCTCCTCCGTGCCGAGCATGAATTTACTCCGAGCCACATTTACTCCCAGGGCAACGTGGCTGCTAGAGCTACGACCTGAGCTGGAGCAGGCCTTTTGCCCGTCTTTGCAGGGGCCACTCACTGGTCAAAGTTGAGAGACCTTTTAAACGACAGCCACAGATTGCTAAGACTGCTTTGGTATGCGCAGCACTCATTATTTTGGGCTGTGGTGGCCTGGGTCCATTTTCTCCGCAAACGGAGACCCGAAAGCATGTCAACAACTTTGTGTGGTCTCGCAGCTGCACAGATCCACAAAGTTTGCTTGTGCGGACTGTACAGGAGTCCCTGGAGCTTAGTTGCCTTGCCTCCAGCATCCCTGTTAGGGGACCTTGGCTTCTTTATCAACCTTATAAAAAGTGAATTATCATGGGGTGGTGGCAAGAAGAGGGAAAAGGGACGACAATTTCAAACTGCCTGAGAAGCTGCAGCTCTCGGCACATCCTGGTAAAGGCAGATACAGTGCATGACACGGAGCCTGGATTGTCCACCAGTGCAGGAATAAAGCCAAGGCACCAGTATTGTTTCAAGACCCAGTCCATATTTGGGCATTCAGTTCACACATCCTAAGTATTGTTTTAAATATTAGAATAGAGACATTCGCCAACGTGGTTCATAATGCACTCAAATGGGAGAAGTCACTGCTGTTCGGTCTCAGATTACTAGCTTGGTCTTGCTGGTCTTTTTTGGGGGGGAGAGAAGAGAGGGAAACCCTGCTGAGTCTGTTTGCAGTGGTCTCTATTAGATATGCAACAAATCTGCCATTTCCGGCGTTGCTTCTATCTAATTAGAGATGTATTTAGATGTGACGTGTAAATAAGCGCTGAGCTGCCTGCTGCCCTGGCTGCGTGGACTGCTCGGGAGCATTTCCAATAAGGCTGTAGCGCCCGGAACCAGGGCTCAGACAAAGAGGAATGGGAATGGTCTGCGCTGCAGGCGAATCCAACAAAACCAGCTTTTATCTATCGCTCTAAAGCCTTAACTGCTTTTAATCTGTACCGCCCAGGCTTGCACGCCACAGTCGCATCTCATCCACCGAGGACGTCTCAGTACAAAAGGAAGCACACACGCACGCAGGAGCTGCAAATAACCCCCGACCCACCCGAGCCCCAACGCAGACCCCGCTCTCCGCCTGCCCTTGCACTCCACGAGGTGTCCGTGGCCCCGTGGGCTTCCAAACACCCCGAGGCAGGTACGCCCGGCTTCTGCGTGCAGAGACACGAGCCGAGGGCTGCCCCGCGCTGTGAGCACACACGCGGCCCCCGTGGGGCGGAGGGCGCCGAGCTGCCGGGGGAGAAGTTGACGGGACCCGAAGGCGGCCGCGGAAACTCGCTCCCCCCGCGGGGCCGGGAACCTCCGCCGCGGGGTTTCCACTGCAACCCGCGGGAAGGAGGGGCACGGCGGGGCCGGGAGGAAGGGGGGGCACGGCGGGGCACGGCGGGGCCGAGGGAGGCGGAGAGCCGCCGGGGACGCCCCGCCGCCGGGGCTCGCCCGCCCGGCCACCCCCGGGGCCCCGCCGAGCCCGAGGGGCTGCGGTGGCTTCCCCGGCCCCGCGGCCGCCCGACCCCGGCTCCAAGCGCTCCTCGGAGTTTCCAGAGAGAGGAAACTCCTGGGAACGAAATAATCTGGCGCTCGCCTCGTGAACTCTTTTCCTGTTGTGGGAAACAGCTCTTATAAAGCCATGAGACGGACGGGGCAGTGCCGGGGCCCGAGGCGCGCTGCCCCGTCCCCCCCGCTCCGGCAGCATCCCTGCGACCGCCGCTGCTCCCACATCCTTCCAGGCCGGAGCAGCCGGCCGCGATCCCCTCTCGGCTCTAAGGGTTAACAACCATCGCCACCAAAAAGAAAAAAAAAGAAAAAAATATCGCGGTGACCTTTTCCTCTCCGACTCCCCCACTCTCCCTTTCAGGCTCCGGTTCCTGAGCTCGCAGGGAGCCTGAGCGGCTGTCTAGACCGATCTATCACAGACGGACAAACAATACCAGGAGAAGCCCCTGCCCAGTCCCTCAGCCTCCGCCACTCACCTTAGAAATGGCGAAGAACAGAAAAGTGACCGCGATACAATCCTCCCCGGTATATTTATAGCCTTCCACACAGCCCACCTTCATGCCTGACAAATGAGATTTTGTCTGCTCTCTCAGCGTACGCTCCAATAAACACACACACACTTTTTTTTTTGGTGCCCGTTTGTTTTTGGTAACATTCCCGGCTCGTCCCTCCGACCTCGGGGCGGGCGAGGGCCCTCCACGCCCGTGCGGGGAGGCAGGTTTGATAGCCGGAGCAGTGTGGGGGGGGGGGAGCAAGAGGGGACCCGGCCGCTCGTCCCCACGCAACCTCCCAACCTGGAAACTTCAATGTCCGTATTCATCACGCCCCTTCGCACCCAGCCCCCCTCACCCGAAGTGCTCCCTGGTCCCTGCCAGCCCTCCGGGTTGCGTATTAAAGAGGTATATACGGGGCGAGGAGCCGGAGGTCCAACGCTGCAAAAGGCTGGGGAATAACTAATGAGCTGTGCAGCCCATTGATCCGGTGCATACTTCCTAATTAACTCTGAGTCACCTATTTGTGACAGCAATTCAAAGAACTGCACCAGGGATAAACTACAACCCCGGCGCGCGAAGGC
>JAYKAV010001709.1:547810-565535 GCA_035582835.1 Phoebastria nigripes
GGGCCCGCGGGCAGGATGCGGGCGCCGCTCCTCCCCGACCTCCGGGCAGCGGGGCTCGGCGCGCCCACGCCCGCCGCCGCCACGGCCACGGCTGGGGCTACGCGCTGCTTCCTCGTCCTCGGGGGCCTCCCCCCGGGGCTACGCGCTGCTTCCCCGTCCTCGGGGGCCTCCCCCCAGGCCCGGAGTTTCCCCCTTCCGTCCTTGAGCCGTCGCCACCTGCGATAAGCCGAGATGCCGAGTAGAAAAGGCTTCCCGACACCTCCCCGAGGGCAAGGCGCGGCCGCGCCGTGTCCTCGCTGCCCTGGGAAACCTCCGCGCGGGCCTCCACGCGAGGCAGCGGAGTGTGTGTGGCGGCGGCGTGCGTGCGTCCCCTCGTCCCCCGGCAAAGCCACGTCCAGGGCCCCGCACGGGAGCCGGGATAGCGGGGACCCCGCGCAGCCCCGACGTGCTCGGAGCCGGAGCGGAGCCGGTGGGGGGGCTTCCCCGGGCTCGCCGCATCCCCCGTCTCCTCCCGCCGCCCTTCTCAGAAACCTGTCGGTGCCGTGCTCTCGAAGTGAGTGGGTCAGCAGCTGATGACAAGGGGAAAAAAGAAGAAGAGAGAGCGAGCGAAAAAAAAAACCACCCTCCCAAACCCTAGCCTAGCGCGATTACTCATCCCCAGAGTTCCCCTAAGTCAGAGAAACTTGGCGAAGTCCCAAGGCCGAGCCGTTAGCACGGTCTGAGGCTCCCCAGGCACCTTCCGCCGCGGGGCCGGGGCCGAGGGCGCGGGGCACGGCGGGGGCGGAGGGCCGGGGCCGGAGCCGGGGCCGGAGGGGAGTACGCATCCCCATCCTCGGTGCTCTTCGCGCTCGAGTTATTGTGGAGCGTTTTATCTTCACAGTCACATCAGCAGCTAACGAAGCTCGGCGGCTGCAGCCCACACGACTTTGGTTCTCTGCATTTATCCTTCAATAAAAGCCGATTCCTTTATTAGAAACAGGAGACGTGTCTCCTACCGCCCCTATCAAATCCCAACTGGCAAGGCGCAGCCGACACCTCCCCCTCAGCCCCCCCTGCCCGAGCGGGGCAGGCGGCACCACCCCACGGCCTACGCCCCCCCCGCTCCGGACCCCCCACCACGAGCATCCCGCTCTCCCCCCTCTCCAGCCCCCCCACGAACAGGGGCAGCCCTCGTCCCCTTCCACCGGGGCGGCCAACGCCCCCTCCCCGAGATCCCCCCCGGGAAGGAGCAGCCGAGGCCAGCCGGCCCCTCGCCGCTGCGCGCCCTCAGCCCCAAACACGCCGTGCCAGCACGGGCGGCCGCCTCCCCCCCCCTCCGACAAATCAATCGCCCCCACCAGGCGCACCCACACGACTTTCGTTCCCCTGCATTTATCGTTCAATAAAAGTCGTTTCCTTTATTAGAAACAGAGGAGACGCTTCTCCCACCGCCCTCACCTCATGCCCCCTCCGCGGGCGCAGCCGGAGGCCCCCCTTCCACATCGCCCCCCGCCGAGCGCGGCCCGCCCCACACCCCCTCGCTCCCACCACCGCCACCCCCTAAAAATAACAATAACAGTAATAACAATAATAACAGCCGCCGTCCCCAGCAGTCGCGCAGCCAGTCCCCCCCCCTCCACCGAGCCCAGCCACCCCCTCCCCTTCCCTCTCAAATCCCCCATCGCTAGGCGCAGCCAACCCCCCTCGCTCGCCCGCCCGCCTTTCCCCAGGCGCAGCCAACGACCCAGCAAATCCCCTCGCCAGGCACGACTCGGTCCCCGCCCGCCTCGCAGCCCCCCCCGGGCACCAAGCAGGTCTGCGCGGCGGCTGCTTGTGCGACTCCGATCGGAGCTGCCGCCGCCGCTACCGGGCGGGGAAGGCTTCCCCGGGCGCCGCCGGGAGAGCCGGTGCTCGGAGGATGCCAGCCCGCCTCTCCGTGCCGTGCCGTGCCGTGCCCCTCCTCCGCGCCGCGGCTGCGGCGAGAGCGCCCGGCGGAGATCTCCCCGCCGAGGAGGGGCCGGGACGGAGCGCGCTCTGTATCGCATTAAATTAATCGCCCGGCTCCGGAGGAGGCAGGTGATTCTGCCAACACAATGAGGGGTTTGAGCGCTGCGGAATAAAGCGCCGTTCATGGGGCCGTGGGCGGCGGTGCCCGGCTCCGCCGCGGGATCGCCGGGTCCCGGGGGATCCCGGCGCTGCTCCCCACCGCCGGCCCCAGCGCGGGGAGCTCCGGCTCGGCGCACCCCACCCCACCCTCGGGATGGATAAAGGGAGGGCGCGGGGGGGGAAGCGGCGAGCAGCCGCCCCGGCAGCGGGGGAGCAGTAACCCCCGGGGACGAGAGACGGGGGCTGCAGCCTGCCCCGCCCCCCCCCCCCGCGCCGTGCGCCCCCACGGGGGCGGCCCCCTGGGATGGGGGCGTAAACATCAGCCCCCCGCGGGGAGGCAGGGGCCGAGCGGCGGGGACCGCGCAGCCCGTTGGGCAGGGCCGGGCAGGGCGGTGGGGAGCGCGGGGCCCCTGGGCGGCCCCCGGGCGGGCGGCGCGGGGCGGGCGGCGCGGCCCGGGTTCAGGCGGTGGCAGGCGTTGTTTTCCTCGGAGAGCGGAGGAGGAGGAGGAAATCTCCGGGTTTTTAATGACGGGGTGCAGCAGGGCTGAGCGCTGGGATTACACGGCGCGGAGACAGAGCTGCGGGCTGTGTGTGCGCGCAGGGCTGGTAGTCTCCGCCCGTCTGCCTGCTAATCGCACGTTTTCCGCTGTTAAAAAGAAACCGAGACGCTGTGGCCGAGCCCAGCGCTGTCTCTGTGACTGTGACATGAAAAGATGGCGCTCTCTCCCCTCCCCCAGCCTCCCTCTCGGCTTACACTTCCTCCCCAACAGCTTTTGCCTTCCAGTTTTTTAAAGCCCTCTTTTCTCCCTTCCTTCCCCCCTTCTCCCCCGGCCGGATACCACCAGCTTCCCAGCCCATCGGTGGGTCCCTCGGTTGCGACGATATTTTTTTATCTCTACCTCGCTATTTTCGCCTCTCCCTTTTCTCGGAAACCTCGATCTCCCTCTCTTTATGTCTCGCTCTTTTGTGAACTTCTGCGGCTAATGGGAGGCAGGGTGCGGGGGGGGGGGGGATGTGAGGAAAAGCGGGGAGGGGGTTACCCAGACGCTTCTTCCTCCCCCCATCTATGTCCTTCCTCTCCCCCGAGGCAGCGGGGGCAGGAAAGCGAGCTGGATCGAGGTGTGTCTGTCGGGGGAGCAGGAAGGAGGCTCGGGGAGGTGCCTGCCCGCCCCAGCGATCTGGTCGCGCTGCGGCTGCCCCCGCGGGAGCGCCCGCCGGGGGGGGCCGGAGGGGAGCCGTGCTGGAGCGGCGCGGCGGGAGGCATCCCCGTCGGAGGAGTTTACCTGTCTAGAAATGTTTTACGGTGCTGCGCGCACTAAGGTGGTCCCGGCTCCCGGAGCGGGTCCGAGGGACCGGCCGCGGCCCCTCTCCGAGGCAGGAGGGCCGCTCCGCCGCCTTCCACCTCGCTCCCCGCGTTCATCACCAGACCGCTCCATGTGCTAAGTTGTTTTTTTTTTTTTCCCTTTCTTTTCTTTTTTTTTTAAAGCCTGCAAATTAAATTCAGCGCCGCTCTCTCCTATTTTAGTGTCTGTTATGTTAATTGCACTTAGCGCCGGGGCGCTGCTCGCCAGGGATCCATGAAGGCCTCGGAGATTAACCGCAGGCTCCTGCTCGGACTTTTCTCAGCCAGCAGCGAGTCGCAAGGGGCTGCCGAGGAGTTGCACGATCTCGTGTGCTTTCGGGGCGTGCTGCTGCCGGCCGGCCGCTCTGAATCCGGGGCCAGCGACTCGTGGCTGGGAGGTCAGGGTGCCAGCGGCTCCCTGTGCGCCCGCAGATCTATTTGCGTAAGGATTTGCATTGCGGGAGGACAGGTATTTTTCCTCCCCGTGAATGGTAAAAATGCAAAATTAGCGCGACTGTTTCTAGGCAGAGACGCCACGATTACGTGATCTCGCTGAACCTGTCGGTTGTGCTTTCTGGAGCAGCAGGGAAACCGGACACCTTTATCAATGACTCCTGGAGCCGTTCTCCCGGGCGCTCGCCGTATTTATCGCCATCTAACCCCAGGTAGCCCGCGAGTGCTGTGTCGCAGCCCCTGTCCTGCCCGGGGATGTCTGTGCGGCCGGCTGCGCCCCGCAGAATTACCCGGCCTCGCCGCGCAGGAGTGGGCATGTGTGGCCTTCTCAGACRCGTCCTTTCTCCAGCGCCTACTTCATCTATTCGTTATCAGGGGACGGCGTGTGGAGTGACTGAGCCTAATAAGTTGTCCACTTGTTCATTTCAGGACCATTGATTTCTGGTTCCAAGGCACTCTGTTCTAGCACTGGCTACAGCTGCGGGGCATTTCGCAGCTGGTCTTTCGCCTAGACAAATATCAGCGAGAATGTGAGCGTTATTAGCCACATAAATAAATCATTAACGTGCACACAAATGTTATTTTAGCATAACTTCCAAGGAGAAAATATCCCGGCGGGGCAGGACGGAGAGGCGCGTTGCGTTGGACCGGTCCCGGCGCAGCCTGGCCGGCAGCGGCGGGGGGTCGCCGCCGCCCCCCCCCCGGCCCGGCGCGGAGCCGGGAGGAAAGGCACGGCTCCCCCGCTCCCGATTGAACATTAACAGGGCCGGCCCGCCGTGGCACGGCCGCGGGGCCTTGCCTCGCAGACCTTTGTCTGCTCTCCCGAGGCCGGGCGGGGACGGCGGGCGCTTTTCTCCCCAAACGCGACGGCACTAATGAGATTACCGGCCGGCTGGCCGCAGCTGATGCTGCGAAGCGCCGAGCCCGCGGGCAGAGCCCGGCCCAGCCGCTGCAGCCGGCGGGGGCGAGCGCCCCGCGCCTCGTTAATGCGGAGCCAACGGCAGAAACGACGTTTGCTTTCGGCCTCCCGCGAAGGGCTGCTGGCTCCCCCCGTGCCCCGGGAGCGGGGAACGGGGAGCGGCAGCCGCCGCCGGGCCGCGCTCGTCCTGCCCCGCGGAATCCCGCGGGTGCCAGTAAAGCCCTGCCTGGGAGCCCTGCCAAGGCGGTCTCGCTTTGATATGCCGCACCACGGCCGCTCCTCCGCTTGCTCCTAATCACGCAAATGCGAGCTTGCTCCGGCACTCTCCGTAATAAACACTGAGCGCATTTCGCCGGGCTCCCAAAGTAAATATTGTATCGGAGAAGCGGGGCTGTGCTGGGAAGCTGAAATCTTCCACTTTTTCGCACTTAGCAACCGGCTGAAGCGTTGTGCGCTCCCTCCCCGAGCCTGGCTCGGTGTGATTTACTTTCTGGTTGCGATGCAGATATTCACTTGTCAGTTCAAGGGCAGGACAGAAACTGTGCAAGCGGAGTCTTGTGAACGGAAATCTCTCGTTTACGATGTTCTGCTCCACCACCAAAAGCCACCCTCCAGCACCTTTGTTCTGCATGCAGCTGCTTTTATCCCCCCCGCCGCCCCAGCCACATCTCCGTCCGACCCTTCTTCCCACGTCTCCCTTCTCAGATGGATTCCCAGTCTTTTCCCGACTGACCCTGGGGGAGGCGGCGGGGGGAGGGTAAGGGGGAGGGGGACCGGGAGAGGTTGATGATGAATGACAAGGCAAATGATAAGAGCCGAAGCGACAGCAAAAGCAAACAGAAGCGGTCTCTGCTCTCTCGCAGGGCCCAGCCCCATCCGCAGCCAGGGGAGTTGTGCCTCTGCCATGAAAGCAAGGTTGGCCTCCGCAGGCAGCCCGGCTTCTCCGGGGCCAGATAAACACATTTCGGTCACGTGGCGAGCCTATACGGTGCCATGCTCCTATTTGCCTTCCCCGCTCGCTTTTCACAATAACATGCCATCCGCCAGCCAGCTCCGAGGCTAACCTCACCTCCCTGGCGCCCGGCCAGCCCGCCTGGGCCCGGCCATGCGGGGAGAAGCCGCGGCTCCGCCGGGGAGGCTGCACCCCGGCCTGGGGCCAGCTGCACCCCGAGCCGGGGCTGGRGCAGGGTCCGGCTGCATCCCAGCTTGCGGCCTGGGCGGGGACGGGCTGGACCGAGACTCGGGGCTGGGGCTGCACTCGAGCGGAAGCTGGGGCCGGGGTTGGCCGCATCCCCGGGACAGGGCGCGGGGAGAGCGCGGTGTCCCCGCTGAGCGGCGGGGTGGGGTTTCGCCCGGGGACCGCAGGTGCGGGGCGTGTGCGGGCGGTGTCGGCTTCGGGGCGGGGGGGAGCCCCGCATCTCCGGGAGCGATGGCCGGGCGCGGAGTGGGCTCCGCAGAGAGGAGGGGGGCCGGGGCACCCGCGGCGAGACGCCAGCTTTGCCGCTTTAAAATGGCTGAAAAGGGTGTCCCCGGGCATCCCCTCCCCGGTAGCAGCAGCGGCGAGCCCCGTCGCCCTGAGCAGCGCGGCCGGCTACGGCAGCCCCGGCTGATTACGGGAACAATGAGCCACCGCGGGCGCGCCCGGTGCCTCCCCGCTGCCGGGGCCGGCCGGGGGCAGCGCCGCGGGGCCGGGGGTGCAGGCGGGCAGGGGAGGCGTGCCGGGGAAGCGGGAGGCTGGAGCCGGCCAAGTGCCCCCCCCCCCGGCGGAGCGAGCGTGCCGTTTAATCCCTTTATCCCCGCTCGCTGGTGGCGGTGCTAGCCGCCGGGCCGGGAGCCACCCGCTAGCCGCCCGGGGAGGCGACGTGCTGGCTCCGCGGCGCAGATGTCGCCGGGTGGGAGCAGGGAACCGATCCCCACCGGCATCACGTTCACAACGGCAGCAGCGGGGGGGGGGGGGGGGCGGCCCCCGGGGACCCGGGCACCGCTTGGCCGCGCATCGGGGGATCCTCGCCCTTCGGAGCACCCGAGAGCTCCCTGCCGTCGGGCAGCGGAGCCGTGCCCCAGCACCCCGCCCGGGGCCCCGCGGCCTCCGTATCCCCGCTCCCGGAGCAGGCCTCGCTGTCTCCCCGCGGGGGCACGGTCTGCAGCCTCCCCTCTCTCCGGGCCTCCCCGGGGCCCCCGGGCGAGGCGAGGAGCAGCTCCCGGTGCGGTGCCCAGGTTGGCCAGCCGCCGCTCGGCTGCTCGTGCTCCGAAATCTGCCAATTATGCAAATGCCCGGGATGCTCTCCCCTTTGATCTGAACTTCCTCGGAATGATCCCTTCTCATTACGGAGCATGAAAATGCCTCTCGGACGTGTAAAGTGAACGACAGAGCTCCTTTCATCCCCTTTTGTTACCCGCACCGGGCTCGCCTCTCCAGCCCCGCATTCCCCAAACGCCGGGAAAGGGGAAGGAAAGGGGCTCCCGGGGGAGGCGGCGGGACGTGGGAGCAGCCCGGGCTGCCGGTTGTCATGGCGAGGCCAAGCTTCTTCCCAAGTTATGTGCGACTAATGGGTTTGTGCCCCGCTCGGCTCCGGGTTCACCTTTCCCCCCGCTGCTCGGCTCCCCGCCGACCTCCCCGCCCGCGCCCCGGGAGGCAGCGGCGCCCCCCGCCCCGGCCGCCCCCGCCGCCCCGCCGAGCAGCTCGCCGAGCCCCGGTGCCTCGTCCCTCTGATCGACTGCCTGCATATCAAACGCTGCGGGTTTAGAAGCGGAGGCGGAGGGAGGGGGTGAGGACTCCCGCCGACGGGAGCGCAGTCCCCCAGCGACTTTAAACTCCTATCTTTTGTTGCGTTCCTTACCACCTCTTGTTTCAGTTTTGATAACTGAGACTAACGAGGCACTGAATGTATCATAGGCTTAGTATGTCCACGCAATTGTGGATATGATTTTCAAGACTCCCGAGAGCCATGACTGGGATTTTTTGTTATCGTCTTTTTTTTTTTTTTTCCCCTTCGAAAAGCTATTAAGAAAGTTTGTGCTGTCTTGAAAACTACTCCTCCCGTGTAAGAAAAACATTCTGACCATTTGCTGGAGGCCATTTTATGCAACCTCAAGGAGGTTAATAGCTTGCATAATTTCAGGAATACCAGGTGTCTGCTTAATACCTTTTTCCCTTTCCCTGCCATTCATTCAGACAAGCCAGGAGCTCTGTAGGCCAAGCGCTCCTGTGACAGACAATGGATTCCCACCTATCCAAGGGACCTGCACTAGAAAACGGATGGACTTCTTCCCTGCTCTGCTCGTGCACGGTGCAGAGAGAAAGCCTGCCACGTATCTGTGAGACGAAGGGATGCATGTGAAGGAGAACACTGTGTAAGGGGGCTACCCGAAGTATGTAGGTTATATTTTTTTGCTGGGATTTAAGATTGCGTCGAGAGCGGCATCAGTAGATGCGGTGTTAATGAAATTATGCCGCTGCAAAGCAAAGCTGAGCAAACGGGAGAAGGAGAATTAGTTGAACTGTTTAAAAAATGTTGTCATGTTTGTTAACAGATGCTTAACTCTGGTGCCTAACAAGCTCTTGGAAAAGAAGTTTTATTAATGAAAAAAAAAAAAAAGACAATCCCCCTGCTTGCTTACAATTAAATGATGACAGCTTATAATGCATTCCTTCAAGACCTCCAGTAATATCAGGGCTCAGGGGACTTGAAATAACCTAATTCATAGATTTTTTAAACCAAGAATGGACCATTGTGATCAGCTGGTCTGACCTGCTATGTATCATGGGCCAGTGAATTTCAGCCAGACATTCTTGTATCAGACTCATAAATTCTGGCTGAGCTTTTAGCCTGGCATCCAATCTTGCTCTGAAGACTTTTAAGTAACAGAAAACTCACTGCTTGCCTCAGTTGTTCCAGTGGTTATGTCCCCTCACCGGTTTGAAAAAAATGCACCTATTTCTGCTCAGAATTCATAGAGCTTCATTTTCCAACATAGGATCTCATTATGCCTTTGTCTGCCACATTAAAGAGATCTCTACTATCGGAAATCTCCCCATAGAGACACTTAGGGCACTTAAAGACTATGATCAAACCAAGTCATAGCCTCCTCTTGGATAAATTAATAGATGGGATTTCTTTAGTCTTTTGCAATAAGATGCGATTCCCAGACCTTGAATCACTCCTGTAGCTCTTTTCTGATCCCGTATTAATTTGCCAATGCACTTTTAACATGCAAACACCACAACAGAGCTGGACACAGTATTCCAGCAATGGTCTCATTCATGTCAGAAGCGTTAATGGCATCATTAAGTTTACTTGTTTAAAACCCTATGCAGATTACCTTTATAGATAGCCTTAGCAATACTGACTTTATTAAAACCCCATTTAAAAAGTCGCCTGTCTTCATGCAGACTAGTGTTGTTCATCAATTTCACAACGCTGAGCATCGCTTGACCAAATTGCAGAGCTAGCTTAGTTTTTCTAGCTGGGACTTTTTCAGTGCTCCATCAGCCCTAGCCTTCAGCAGGGCTTCATATTTTTTTTTCTTTTGCCTGTAAGAAGCAACTGCTGCATATTCTCACATGGCACTGGCCCTGGCTGTGCACTAACAGAGAAGCGCATCCACAGAGCTCCGCTACACTGTTCCCTCTTTTCCCTCTTCCTCTCCTGCAATGCCGAAGCCCCAGTTAAGTTCCAGCAAGACTCAGGGTAGTTCAGTCTTTTCAGTGGCCATGGTGGGGCTCAGTTTTGAGACACTCCTCCCCAGATAGTTCACAGACAGCTTCCATGAGGGCTTCTTCAACCATGGCAAACAGTCTGCTTTCACACCCGCGCCCATTCCCCATCCCCCTTCATGGGGGGGATAGGGCTCCCCCCTTTATGAAGACACACGAACATCTGATCCAAAGGATGGACAGTAAGCAGGATAGAGCTGTCTCACTAGATACCAGATGATCCCACGAGATACCAGCTGAAACATGTCCTCTGATAAAGAAAGAGGAGTTGTCCTTCATCTGCCCATCCTGGTGATGCCCATCCATTTTTCAGTCCATCCATTTTTCATTTTTCATTGCTGTGCAATGGCAGCGTGGAATGGCAGGATCTCAGAGGACCAAGGTACAGAACTATGAACTGCACTGCCCCAGTACCTTCCCAATMTCTGATCTTCCTGAGCTACAACAGGAAACACTGCATGCAGTGAGTGTCATCTCACTGGGTGCTGCAAGCCTGGACTCCGTTCTGTGTGAGAGGTGGCCTGAGTTGTAGCCAAGATGCCCTGGATTATTTGGGTGAGAGAGGCTCCCAAAAGCCTCAGCTGTAGCTAGGACTGCATTGTGCTGGGCCTCATATAACAAAGGTGAAATAGTCTCTGCCCCAAAGATCTCTTTCCATACCGTTTATCCTCAAAAGCAGAAAATCATATAGGACAGACATGGTCTTGGAAATAGCTGGGCCTCAGTTTCAGACATGGTCCYTGTGCTTCCTAGCAGGGCTCGTACCTGAGCAACACTCCTCTATTTATTTTYCTCCCAAATGATAGGTCTTTTTCCATAGTCCCAGTTGGAGACTGACGTTAACCATGACGTTATGGTCATGCATCAGACCAGAGGTGCTTTTCCCGCCAACGGCAATCAGACTGAGCCACGGCATCTTCTAGCTCGCTCAGTTCCCCAGGCTGTTCCCACTGACATCTCTGCCCTAACAGAGGTCGTGGCACATGCTCGAGACCAGGTGAGCGTAGTGGGCCTGCACCATGGGCACCTTCTAGTGGGAAAGCAGCTACGACCTGTCCAGGAAAGCTGTTCCCCATATAGGAGCAATTCTCCACCTGCACAGAGCTGATTAAGGGACTCGTACACTACTTACTTACTCTGCTACTGCCTCCAGGGACATGGTACCAGTACAGCGTAAAGCCTGTGTAGCTACGCTTTTTGCCCTGGGGTGAAGTATGATGAAGTTCACGTTATTTTAGAGGACCTTGAAGCTGCTATTGCAACACCTGGAGAGGCCCAGCCTGCATTAATCAACACCAAGAGGAGGGCAGCACAGGATTAAGGGTTAAGTTGCTTTTGGGTATATGCCCCACCTCACRTTCTGTGCCACGCAGTCACACCACAACTGCCCCTTTAAGCTTAAATTATCCACAATAAAATTATTTTTCCCATGACACATGGCACAGCCTTTATGTCCTACTAGTAGCAGCCCTCCCTTTGTTTATACTTTCCATGTGCCCTCGTTTTACTATGAGTCAGACACACTTGCCCTCTCTTCCTATGACTTACACTTTCCTACCTCAGAGGACACGTATATCAGAAGATATATCTGATGGCCCAGTTTATGGCTATCTTCTCGTACAATTGGCATCACTCCTTTCCAAAACCACTGCTTGATAGCCATCGGGTTCAAATCAAATTCTCTGTTAGCCCCAACCATGAAAAAGCGAGTGCAGAGAAGTCACCTTTGTTACAACAAAACACCCTTGAGTTGCACTTAATTCAGCGCATTATCCTCACTCGCTGTACCAGAATGCAATTTATAATTTTAAAAAGCAATAATAATTCAAACCATCAGACCTGCAGCTTTGAGGCACTGCGTACCGCAGGATGGGATTGCTTCTCTTCTTTCTAATTTACCTGCAAGCGCACATCGCCCAGCCGCTCATGACAACCTGCTCTTTCTTCCTTCCAGGCTGCTGCAGGCAACTGTATTTGGGTCTGAGCAACTGTTTTGGGGTCTGCTCTCCTCTAACTCTCCGAGGGGTTTGTCATTAGTCTTCATGGAGAGCAGAACRAGGCTGTATGTGGAAAACCAATATTGACATTTCCTTGTTTAAATATCATACATCAGAGGGGGGTCACGGGAGCCAAGGCCACCAGAAAGGGTTCCCCCACAAGCTATTATTTCCTTTTAAAAAGCACCAGGGACCTGGCAGTCTCCGCTGGGCCTCACACCCGCACGTCCGCTCTTCTCTGCGAGCTGGCTGACTGCTGCCGGTGCCACTTAGCAAATACAGATGTTCAGGTCTTTTTCTTTCACCGCGGGTCTCACTCATCGCTGCGTGGAGGCCTGGTACTAAATGAATGCCTCGTTGAAGCCCTCTTTTCAAGGCTATGCAAAATACACACCCTGTTCACGCTCACCTCAGTCTTTGCTTGCAAAAATCTACAACGCTTTCCTATCAAATTTGAAACAAATGGCATTCAAACTTATTTTAAAAATTAATTGAACCAATACATCAACAACTTCCATGTTTTCAGAGCCTGCACGGCCCTCGCCTGGGAAATTAGAACTGCGGGAGGGTAATTTTGCATTTAAATCAATGGAGCTCTCTTTCCTGACAAGGTTGCCTTCACACTTTGTGAAGCCAAGCAGTCCTACCGGGGTTCAGAAGAAGAGAACCTGTTAGGTGTCCTGCACCTATGGCAAACCCGATCTCCCTGTCGGGGAGGCTTCCTGGGGGGCTGTGGGGGTGTAACCCCCACATTGCACCAGCCAGTGCAATGCCGTTGGGGGGTACTTCCACAGCCTACACCCCGGTTCCCTTCTCCCTCCCACTCATCCAAGCAGCACCTCGCCTGCGGTGCCTTACTCCTTGCGTTTTCCCTCTGTTCCCCGTGTGAGAGCACTTCACCCTGAGAGTGGGCAGGCTCTCAAGGTGAGAACGGATGCTGAGCTAGGAAAAAGGGTGTTTGGGGACCACTCAGAAAAAGGACCAGAGAAAGCAACAGAAGACATGCCCTTTCCCAGGGAGGGAACGGCTGCAGGATTTCTCTTTTTATCTAAACCCCTGAACGGATTTGCTGCTAAAAGAAAGATAATCCACATTATGTAGAAACAAAATTACATTCACATGAACACACGCATACAAACGCACACTGTTCTCTTCTAACTGCAGGACAYGGGCTTTGGGAGCAGTGGCCTCAGAGAGCTGTCGCAAAGGAGCCCACGGCTGAAGCAGGGAGCTCGCCTGCCTCCCTGTACCACCGGCATYGCTCTCCTGGTCATCTGCCATTGTAGGTTTTACAGTTTTGCTTCCCTTTTTTGGGCAGGCAGGAACAATCTGCCTTCTGTGCATACAGAGTGCCCAGCACACTAAACCTGCTGTCAGGTAACACAATACTTGCAGACCTGAAAAGATAAAATAGCACTGAAATTTAGCGTGCGTTGATCCCCCCATTTATCTCTACACAACCTGAGCCTTACCTTAGTCCAAAACTTCACCCCGCTGTTTTGTGTTTAGATGATAGCCACAGTGCATTAGACGATGCAAGGCAGCGTCATACCCCAAAGAGCTTACAAATCTAAACAGAGCCCAGACAGGCAGCGTAAACAGAGGTTATAAGAATACGAAGATGACGTTTAGCTGGTCACGTAGAGGTCTTTAAGAGTTTTTGGCGACAGGACTTTTGAAATCATTTTTCCCCTTCTCGGGAGCATTCTGGAGGCGGTGAGGTGTTAGGAAGCAGTGAAAAGGAGAGACGTTGCAACTTGACAAACTGTTACCAGGCGAACGTCAAAAGGCATAAGCCCGTCTGCAAGAAGGCCTGCAGGCTGGCGGGGATGGGGCACCTGCAGCCTGCTACTGCTGGCAGGAAAGGGCCGGGGCTATGCAGGGAGCCTGGGTGCGCCTGTGCTCCAAACTGAAGCAGCTTTCATACCGTTCAGTGTCCCTGCCAACTGCTCCAAGCCATCGGGGTTTGCCCGTTCTGCTTTAGTAGTGTTCTCCATTGCTTTGTTTCTGAGGCTTAGCCATCGCCACATAAGAGCACTTCCAAGGAGATTTTAAAATGCCTTCAGGGCAGCGAGGGACAGCAGCAGGAGGACTATCTGAACCACTTTGGTCTGAGACATTTGGACTTAGATCCATCCAGGCGTTAATTCAGTGAAAGCCAGACAGGATCAGGCTGAAACTGGCATTATGCGCTGTTGGAAGCAAATCCAATTCACATAGTTTTAAGCACACGCAAACCATTTTCTATGGGGACCTGGAGTGCTTTACAAGAGCGCTCGAGGGACCAGGTGACTTTTAGCGTGGTGAATTTCAGTAGCGTAACCAAGGCTTAACGTTGTGGCCATAGCCCTCCCTGAGGTAGGGATGACTGCAAAGGCCAAGCCAACAAGTTGGAAAGGGTTTTTTTTCTATTGCCACTGTCTTTTTTTCCAGCTTCTTGTTATGTATACTGCTTGAAGAGAAAAGCGCTGTATCTCATCATCATGACACAAGCCTGTGTTTTTCTCTCCCTGCTGAAATGCTGGAGGTACCTAGCGAGAGAACAGCTCTGTGCAGAACCGACAGCGAGGTGCAGAGACCCTGGGGCCATTTTTGCCTACTGCTCTTCAGGTTGCTCAAAAGTTTTGGTCCTACCTTCAGTCAGTGAGCAACAAGGCCCAGGGCTAGAAACAGCGGTGGTGTATAATACCTATGCAATATCTCTCCTGTCACAAGGCAGGGACCCGTCAACTACACCCAGGCCCCTGGGAAATGGGTTCCAGCATTGGTTTGCCACAAACCTTGCCCCAAATAAGGAAGAAGGACCTCGTCTCAAGCCAACCTGAAAGAGTTGCGTAGACACACACGTCTGCTGTGTCTCATTCTTGCACTCTTCCTTCAGGTACTTCCTTGCCGTGGGAGGGGGTGTCCCCAAGCCCTCACTCACAGGTACCTACAGGACCACTTCCCAGCCACAGCTTATATTCAGCTTTTCCCAGACAGGAGTCACTCTGACATCTTCACACACGCACACACATAGGGCTCTTTCTGAATGCCATGTACGTGGTCTTTTGCTCTCCCACTCCCCAGCAGACCAGGGCTCAGCCTGGCCAGACATGTGCCACCGCACACCTGGTCCCCATGCTCTGCCCAGAGCTCCTTCCACAGCTTCAACACCAGCTGTGTCTGCAGCACCAGAGCAACCACTTGAGGTGCAACAAGGGCACATGAGTCATTTTCCTCCTCGCCAGCCCTGTCTGCTGTGCTCCAGCAAGAGTGACACAGTGCTCTTGCTCCTGGTTCTTAAGCGGCGCTCAGAGATACAGGGTGGGTTATAGATTTTTGCCTCTCTCTGGCTTTTGGGCTTAGGAGCAGTACTTTGTACTCGGCAGGCCTTGCTGTCTGCTCGGCTGCACAGGCTGCTGGCTTGCTGCTTTCCCCCTTCGCTTCCCCTGCCATCCCCAGTGCATTAAAACCTCCTCCGGGCCAAGGAGCCAGGGGGGCAGAGGGAGCAGGCGGGYTCAGTGGGGCACTGGGGCTGGGAATTGCCCCAGGGTGCTAGTGACGAGCATGAAAGTAGCTGGCCTGCTCTGCAAACCCAGGGCAGTCGGGAGCAGGGGGTCGCGGGCAGGGAGGTGTCACTTGCATGACCCGGGGCCGGGGCCACTATCAGGTCGGGGGGCAAACCACCCCGGCTGGCTCCTGTCAGGCGCCCGTGGGGCCGAGGCACGGCTTGCTGCAGGGCCAGATGTCACTCCCTGCCCCATGCTGTGCTTCACGGCCTCCTCGGGGACCCGGGCACATTGCACCAGGACGTCTCCCGGCCCCGCAGTCCTCCTGGCGAGCTGGCCTCGTGGGACACCTGAGGCAGCCCAGCCCCAGCCCCGACTGCACGGCCCGGCCCGGCCTGCCTCCCCCAGGGCTGCGAGGTGGTGCTGGCCCCGGGCAGCGGGTGTTCCCTGGGCTGTGGGACGTGGCCTAAATCGGCCCGAGTCACAACCCCGATGGTGCACGTCAACCCTGTCGTAGGGAGAGCCCGCGATGTCCCGCCTGGCTGAGGGTAGGGGGGGCTCCAGAAAATACTGAGTGCGTGCTTGGACTGCATCAAAGGTATTTATTTTGATTGTCCCTTGGCTATAACTTCCATCGTTCCCCTTTGTTTTATAGCTGCTCAAGTTTACTTGCAGAATTAAGACAGATTTTGGGGGGAGGGGGAGGAAGGGGGTAGGAAGCCTTTGTTCTCCGGAGTGTGCTTGTCTTACTTTTGCATCATGTGGCCTGAGCGGCACCCCCCCCCCCCCGCCCCGACCGTATTTACTCTATCTCGAGTGAGTCCTTTGAAGGAGAGGGCAGAGTCGTCGTTAACCCTCTGCGTGCCTGCTGGGCCCTCCGCCGGCAGAGCCCGCCTTCGGCGGAGACACAGCGAGTCCTGAATCCCACGGCCGCGGGTGTCGCTTTGACGGACGGCATCGGTGTCCCCTCCCCCAAAAAAAAACCCACAGCGCCCATCCCGCGGCCGGTCTCCGCGCCAGCCGTGCGCACGGGGAGCCGGCGGCGGTGGGCCTCTCGGAGAGAGCCCGGGGATACCCCCTTGATCACTAGCAGGCTAGCCTGCTTAACACGAGGTTGGAGATGCCTACAAACTCGAAACAGCTGCCGGGCTTTGCTCTGGCCTGCCTGCTAAAATACGCCGATCTCCTTTTAATCTGTTTCATATTCACAAATTAAGCACTTAGCCTAGGTAATAAATCATGAGGCAGTTTACGAGGCTAGCAGGAGACAAACAAGTGGAAAGGGAAAACAATCGCCTAAAAGTGCATCCAATGTAACTGGAAAGACGCGCTCGGAAAACCCAGCCCACGCTCCCCTGGGCGGCGGCAGCACCCCGCGGCCCCGGCCGAGCCCGGCCGCCGGCGGGGGGCCGAGCCGAGCCGAGCCCGGCCGAGCCGGCAGCGCCCGCACTTGTCCGCGCCGCGGGGCTCCGGACGCAGCCCGGGCTGCCGCCTTTGTCTCCCCGGGTACCGGCCGCCCGCACCGGCTCCACCTGGGAGAGACTCTCCCGGCAGCCGGCCTGGAAATAATAACTCGGGCTGGCCATAATCTCGTCTCGCATACACACACCGGCTCGGCCTCGGCTGGGGCGGGGGGGAGGAAAGGGATGCTGGAAAAAATAAAGTGCGGGCTCGCCTCACGCCGGAGCCGCTCGCCAGCGCCCGCGGGGGACGTGGCGCTCCCCGGTGTCCCGGGGGGAGGCAGCCCGGAGAGGTGCCGGGGCTCCGGAGCGCACATGCCTGGCCGCTTCGCCCCGGTGCTGCCGGGCGCGGGGGGGGCAGCTGGAAAGTAGCGCTTTGGATACCGGAGTTGCCCCCCGGCCCCCTTTCCGGGATGGCCGGTGGAGGGGAGCACCCCGGTTGGCGAGGGACCCCCCCCGTTGGGCCACTGTCACGCTCACCACGCGAAGGGGCGGCGCGGGCAGGACGGGGCTCCGGAGGGCAGGGCTCACCCCGAGCCCCTCGGCTCCTGCGGCGGGAGAGGGGAACCGGGAGGCGGGCGAGCCTGCAGGAGTGCCGGCCGGGCGCTGGTAGCGGGGGACCGGGGAGCTGCTGCCCGTGGCGGCAGACCGGGACGCCCCGGCGCTTTCCCTGGAGGCTCTTCCCGGGAGAGCCGCCAGCCACCCCGGGGGACGCGGGCGAAGGCCCCAAGACAAAAGACCCGGCGCTAAGACCCCTCCTGGCGAAGGCGCAGCCTGCCGAAAGTATTTCAGCAGAGACTTTTCTCCCCCCGCGGCGCAGCTCCGCGCCGGGCCGGTGGCTCCGCGCCGCGCCAAGCCGAGCCGTGGCAGCGGGGCCGCAGCCGGCTGCGGGAGGGGGAGCGCGCAGGGGAGGGCGTGCGGGGCCGGGGGGGGGAAGGTCGGCAGCATCCCCCGGGAGAAGTGAGGGGGGGAGCGGTGATTTAAAGGGACTCCCGCGACAGGGAGAGACACAGACCTGCGGCCGTCCGCCGAGTGCAATCTGCCGAGCTGTGGGTGCGAAGAGGCGCTGTCAGGGACTATTCATCTCTCGCCGGAGCGGCGGCTCCGGTCCCCGCATCGCCCGCCGGTAACAATGGCAGCGGCCGGCGGCTCTCCACGCGCCTGGGCGGCGGAATGGATGGCGGAAGATGCCGCCGGGCTCCGCTCAGACGGGCTCGCTCATGCATCCCTCTTGGCCAGAGCCTCTCGCTACTGCCGCTCC
>JAYKAV010001709.1:566537-757321 GCA_035582835.1 Phoebastria nigripes
GCTGAACACCAGTCTAAGCGGAGGATCAGCCGCTAGTTTATAGCTCGTGAGGTTTTTTTGATGCAGGTGAATTATGTTGATCTCTGAATGCCTCGAAAACAAGAAGGGGGGGAGCGTGGGGGAGATTAACTTCTTCAAGCTCTTCTCCCGCACACCCGGGAAACTCTCTGGCCGGGAGTTTTGGCTGGCACCCCTCCCCACGGCCCTCTCCTGACCCCCAGTCTTCCCCTGCCATCCCCCCCCCGCCCCCTCGCCCCTCCGTGCTGCGTGCTGGCCCGGCTGAGCCCGGCACGCATCCCGGCTGGGCCGGGTGCGGGGCCCCTCCACGCCGCAGCGGGGAAACGCTCCCCCGGGGGCCGGAGGCGTAACATGGAGCGGGGAGAGTCACGGAGGCAACATGGAGGGGGGAGAAGAGGCGGAGGAGGGGAGAAACCATATGGAGCAGGAGGGAGGGAGGCGACGCAGAGCGAGCGAGCCGGGAGAGCAGGGGAAGGAGTGGGGAGCGGGGCGGCCGCCCGGGCGGGGGTGGCCCCGGCGGGGCCTGCGGGACCGGCAGGGGCTGGGGGGCACGGGGGGGGGCGGCCGGGCCCTGCTGCCTGCGCTCCCGAGGGGCTGCGCTTTCTCCCCATCTCCCCCGCGCTTTCCCGGGCACTGCCCTTTATTCCTCCTGTGGAGAATTTATTTTTAATTTTTTTTCCCCCCTCCTGCTGGCCTCTTTCCAACTGTTGTTCCAGGACCGAAAAAAATAACAATTAAGTAGGAGTCATGTCTTGTGACTTGCACAATCTCTTCTAACGCCTGAGTTCAATTTTACACAACATTTAATACAAATATTAAAAATCAATATATCAAGGGGGTCGTTAATGAAATGTTACAGTGAGTGTGTGTCACCAGATAGAATTTCGCTGGGAAACGTGTCTGATTTAGCAAAAGCTGAATGCGGTTGTATTCTTTATCCTCCTGCTAAAAACAAAAGATAAAGGTGTTCATTAAATTACATCAGATCGAATTAAACTCTATTGGCGGGTCCCTCCAGCAGAACAGAAGTCTGAAAAGCTGGGGATGGAAAATGAATCTCAATGCATCTCTTGACGATGGAACAGGAATCGGAACGCATTAAAAATAAATCAGAGCGCTGCTGTAGGTCACAACACAAGGATTAGACTGTACTGGAATAATGGGACGGGAGACAGAAAGGCTGAGACTACGCTGCAGGTACACCCTGGCACTAGAAGGGGAAGCCAGATTTTTTAAGCGATAGGTCACGCCAGGTCTGTAAAAGATAGTCTTTGCCCCATTTCAGGCTGCTTCTCCATCGCCCCTGCAAACTCAGCATTTTGCAGGCTGGTGGCTTTGCCTGCCCCCTCCGCCCCCCGGATCTTTGCACCTCTCCCTTTCCTCCACCCTGCCCGGTCCCCGCTCTCCCTGGCTCGGCTGAGCTGCCCTCCGTTAGCCCGGCCCCTAGCACTATTCAGCTATTCCCCGTGACCTCTCTCAGCCCTTGCAGGAGTCCTTGGGAGACGTCTGCAGAGCGACCTGCCAAAAAGCTGGCAGCTGCCCGGGCGGCGAGGAGCTGGAGCGCTGCTGACAGCCGCCGCCGCCGCCCTGCCCGGCGCCCGTCCCGGTCGCAGCCCCCGTTGTCTCCGCGCCCAGCTGCGAGCCCTGCGCTGGGGGGAGCGGCGGGGACGGGACCGGGGGGGCTCTGCCCTCTGCCGCGGCGTGGCCGGGAGATGATGGTGACGATGGAGCAGCTCTGGGAGCCCAGGCCGCGGGCCCGTGGGGAACTTGGGGTGCGCGGCTCGCCCCCGTGCCTTCTCCCGGCATACCGGGGCCCAGGCCCGGGCCGTGCTCCGGTGGGAGCCGAGGGCAGCGGCGAAAGGTGCTCCCCTGCCCCCGCCGTGCTGGGAAATGGCTGTGACCGCCGGGGCGGGGGTTGCCGGCCTCTCCCCGAGCTCTTGTCCAGCTTCCCCAGGCTTGGACTTCGCTCTCGGCTCTCCTGCCCCGGCTCCCTTCGCCCTCCTCTCCTGAGGCCACGCCGGGCCAGTCCCCCCCCCTCCCCCCGGGGGCGGCGGGGCTTCTCCGGCCCGGTTTGGCGGGGTTGCTAAAGAGATGGCTGTACCCACCGAGCCCTCCCCGGGCAGAGGGGCTGCACAGCCCCTGCTCGGGGGGGGCCGCCTCTCGCCCCGCGTGGGCCTGCAGCGGACGGCGCTGCAAAGAGGCTTCGGAAGGGACCCGGGGGGCTGGCGAGCAGAGGAACGGACCCCCCCTCCCCCAGGCCCCTCCACGAGCGGCAGCAAGACGCACGGCGGCCAGTCGGCGGCCAGTGCCGCTGGGGAGACCGCGGGATCCGCGCTGCTCTGCCGCCTGCAGAGCCGGGAGTGAGCGAGGCGGCGGCGGGAGGCAGCGGGGAGGCTGATACGCGGCAGCCGGGAGTGCTCGGCACCGAGCCCGGAACGCGCGGCGAGAGCGGGAGCGCGGCGCTCCCGCGGTGCGGCCAGCGGGGCCGGCACCGCCGAGCCCTGCTCACCCGGCGGCGGAGCGGGAGCCCCGCGGGCACCGCTGGAAACCCTCCGGCAGACACCGACCCGCCGCTTCGCGATCGGGCGGCTCCGCTCCTCCCTCCCTGCCTCCTTCCCAGGGGCCGGCCGTGCGGTTAGGCGTGCAGCAGTCCCGGAGCGCGATAAACAAGGGCGGCCAGCTGCCCTCCGCCCGCGGCCAGCCCGGCGGCACCGCGCCCGGCAGCGCAGGGCGCAGCCTCCCCCCGGCCCCGCCGCCCGGCCCGCTCCTGTCCTGGGGCCGCGGGAAGCCGGCGCACCGCCCCCGGAGCCGTGGAGCGGGGCGAGGTGGGGGGCCGAGGGGGGGGGGTCCGGAGATGCTCGCCGCGGCGGCTCCGTGCGCGGCTGCATGCTCGTCCCGCGGACCGTGCCGCGGGCTCCTCTCGCCGGGAGCGCAACTTCTGCTCCGACCTGAAGTCGCAGCTCCTCTGTTTGTTTATTTCCCCGGCCGCGGTGGCCGGCTGCCAAGCACGCCGACCTTGCCTATTAAAAACCCATTTTTCTTGCCCTGCGCGGAGCAGCAGTTTGCTCGCCGCGCTCCGTTGTTCCGTTAAAATAAAGCGCTGCAAAGTCTGCTCGGGGGTGCCGGGGGGGGTGATGGGGTGGGGGTGGAGCGGTGCCCGCCTCACGCGTCCCGCCCGGGGCCGGCGCGGTCTCCCGGGGCGCCTCCCGGCGCAGCCCGCTCCCGCGCCGGCCGCCGCCGTGCCCGCGGATCGCGGCGGGGCGGGGTGACCGCCCTGGCTCCCCGGCCAAGCCATTTCCTGCCCTCCGGAGCCGCGGCCCCTCGCCGGCGGCCAAGCGGTAGCTGGGTCTGGCTGGGGGACGGCGGGCAGCGGGGCCGGGCGGAGAGGTGGCGGCGGCGGGCTGGAAAAATCAACACGCGGCGGCGGTGGCGGTGGCGGAGGGCAGCGGCTGATCCCATTAGCCGCGCCGAGCCGGAGCCTGGCTGAGCCGGAACAGCGGGGTCACCGCTGCCCAGGGCGCCCCGGGCCGCCGGCGGGAGCAGCGGGAGGGCGATGCTCGCCCCTCCCCCCCCGCCCCGGTGTCCGCCCCGGGGCCCCCTCGCCCTTATCGGCGGCGTCAGCCGAGGAGGGCGGCGGAGGCGACGTCGCTGCCCACCCCCGGGGGGCGGGAGCCCGACGGCTTTGTGCCCGGGGGGCCGTTTCGCCTGGCCGCTTTGTTCGGCGGCGGCGTTGCCCGCCGGGACGCGCTCCGGTCAGCCCGCCCCGGCCGGGGCCCGGCTCGCAGCTCCCTCACCCTTGGCACTGCCCCTCCGCTCCGAGCCTCCTCCGACGCCCGAGGGCGGCCTCTCTCCCCTTCTTCTCTAGGACGATCTAAAAGTCGTCCGAAGCAAGCTGCTTTTAGAGCAGATACAACAATAAAGTATATTGAAATAAGTCTGCGGTTGGTGAGTTTCCAGCGATACTTAATGGCACTCGCGGTAAACAGTCCCTCTCTGTGCTAGCGGGGAAAATCATCCAGACACAAGCACATTCCACCCTCTTTAGGGCTCCCTGGCTGTTATTATAGTTATTGCATTACTCTGGTGTAAGCCTTTTGTAACTAAGCTTCTATAAAGCCCCGCTTACAAGCACCCTGATTAGAATTTTCCTTGCCAGTAACCAAAGGCCACCCGCTTTCCAGTGCTATACAGAGGGAGCCGTCAACAGCCACCCCTCTGAATGTACGCTTTGTTCCTGGCAACAAGGAAACGAGTGGGCTTCTATTGGGGAGAATGCAACCCTTCTTTTAAATATCACTCAGCGAGAGCTGATGGGGCACCGGGCTCCGGAGGGGCCGCGATGGAGGGAGAGAGACGCGGCGGGGTCACGGGAGCGCGGAGTGGCCGAGCCCTAATGCTACCCACGAAGCGGCTGCCACTCAGCCGACGGCCGGAGGATCATCTGGCTGATCCCGGCTCAGGGACGGGCGGGGACGGAGCCGGGGCCTGGATGGAGAAGAAAAGGAGGACGCCGGATAACGCTTTCCCAGCGGCGCACGCCGCTCCGGCGCCTTGGCTTCCAGCTCCCCAGGCGCGGGGCGGGCAGCGATCCGCAGGCCCGGGGGGGGGGACCCGGGCGCAGGGGACGAACACGACCCTCCGGCGGGCCCGCCCGGCACACCAGCATCCCCTCTCCCCCCGTCCCGCCGCCCCTCCGGGGACGCTCGGTGCCCTGGGAAAGCAAACGCCCGGGCGGGTTAGGACACCGCCGTTTCTGCAAATACGGCTTGGCTGCCGGGCACCCCCGTCTCCAGGGGCGAGGAATCCCCCGGCGGCGGGGAAGGAGCCCGGTTCCCCAGGGGCGCTCCCCCCGGGCAGCTGCAGCCCAGCCCGCCGCGCCGGCAGCGAGCAGGCGGCGAGCGGGCAGCCGGCCGGCCTCCCCCCGGCGGGCTCCGCAGCCAGCCCGGCTATTGTGAGCGCCCGAGAGCCCGTCTCGCCGGGTGTAAGTAATTACGGTGATATGTCCAACATGTATGTTAGTGACATTACTAAGGAGGTGAGAGCTTGGCGCTCAGAGGGCCGAAATGCTGGGCTTTCGCTTTCATTCAGGATGTGTGTAACACAGAGTCTTTTCTCAGCTCGCCTGATTTTTAACTTCCTCTAAACCGCTCTCTTTTTTTTTTCTTTGCTCGGAGAGCAGCAACGAGAGACCGAGAGGAAACACGCTGCTGCTGTGCAAAATGTGGACCATGTGTGGGAACTATTTACTCAGAGTGCAACTGCAGGCACCAGGCGAGGGGCTGGCAGAGCCGGGGGGCGGTGGAGAGAGAGGCTACGTCTCTCTCGCTTTTTTTTCCCCTCGTCTTCCCTAAAGCCAAACCACGTCGCTGTGTGTGTAACGGTGCGTTTTACTGACTTTCTCGCTGGGCGCGTGTTGGGTTTTTTTTTTCCAGTCCAAGGCTTTCGCGATCTGCTTTTGTGCTCACCCACCTCAAGCCTCCGCGGGCAAAGGGTTAAGTCTTCGGAGCCCTGCAAGGAAGCAGCTGAGTTTCAACAAAAAAAAAAAAAAAAAAAAAAAAAGAAAAAGAAAGAAAAAGGGAGGGGGAGAAGAAAGGAGTGGGAGCGTGAAGAAGCGGGCAGAGAGGGCTGCACGGTCCCCTGATTGTCCCTTTGGCTGCTGTAGAATAATAAAAATAATTAATAACAACAATAATCCCCAGCCTTTCTTTTCTATTTGGCTGTATCAGGGAAGTGCCTCTGGCCTTGAAGCTCCCTATTACCTCTCTTCCTTCCCCCCCCGTCCTTTCCCTGGGAAGTGAGAAGAAAAAGGTCTGCAGCTGACAAATATTATCCATCCTTTTCATCGATCGGAGCATATACAGATGTGATAGCTTGATGTACACTGCAAACCGGCTGATCCATCGCTTTCTCCCTCTCTCGCTGGCTCTGGTTCGGCCCCCTCCCCCGCCTTTCCCTCTCTTTAAATAGATTTCAAGGCGCTGCCTGTTGGAGAGCAGCTCTCCAGAGAGAGCGAGCTATTGCTTCCCTGCCGATAGCCTCCCCCCTTCTCCGGTTTCCAAACAGAAAACAATCCCCGGCCCGAGGAACCTGTGCTGGGGCTGCAGGAAGGAGTTAAACCGGCCGCGAAGAGCGAGATACGGAGGCAGCTCCCTGCAGCATCTCCTTCGAGCCTTGTGTAAAAAAAGAAAAGAAAGAAAAAAATAAGAAGAAAAATAAATAAAAATGCAAATCGGGGCTCCCCGTCGTGCACAATCACGTGGGGAAGGGACAGTTTGTCCCGGGCCAGCGCCCGACCTGGCTGCTGGCCCCGGCGGGAGCTGCCCCGAGCCCCGGGCTGGCCGGCGCGGCTCGGAGCGGGCGGGCGGGCGGCTGGGAGGCGGCTGCCGGCGCGGAGCGAAAGGGTTAAGCCTCCCCTCCACCGCCCTCCTCTCTCGCCAGAGAATAAGCGCTCGCACGAAGCGTTTCTGGGGAGGCAGGCTGCGAGCAGGCCTTTCGCCGTGGATCCATGGCTACCTCGCTGTCTGTCACTGCAACGATGACCCTCCCCTGGTGCCCCGTGCGGTCAGTACGGACTGTTAACAGGCACTTGCAATCAGTTTTTCGAAAGGTTAGCCAAGGTCCCTGGCTCTTGCAGACGGGAGGCATTACGAAACCGCCTTTGTATCTGCATGCACTAACATTAAAAAAAGGCGAGGAGTAGGCGAGGGAGAGAGAGCAGCCCTCCCCGGGCGGGGAGCGAGCCGGGGCGGCGGGCTGGGGGCTCTCCCCGGGCGGGCCTGGGAACCCCCACGGGCATCGCCCTCCGCGGAGGCACCGCGCCGCCCGGCAGGCAGCTCGCCCGCGGAAGAGCTGGGGTGGCCCTCGCCGCCGGCCCCCCCCAGCCCTGCCCGGTGCCCGCCCGGTGCTGGAGATACCCCGCCGGCGGCGGGGCTGCCGAGGCGAAAATGGAGTGGGAGGAGGGAAAAGTGCTACCCGGAGAGCTGTTGTGACAGATGCTAAGCTTTGCCCTACGCGTGCTGGTGAGAGAAGGAGTTAAAAGCAAGCTGCTTTTTCGATCGAGCTGCTTCCCCGAGCGTCGGAAGGAGCGGCTTGCTAGAAAGCCGTCCATCAGCAACCAGTCCAACCTGCCCGTGATAATATGCGATCAACACCAAATCACCCCCGCTAGGCACGATCCATCATCGCTACGATGCAATGGGCCCTTGTATGGATGTGTCTACACGGGGGGGGGGCGGGGAGAGAAGGGGAGGGAGCGGAAAAGAGAGGGGGGGGGGGGGGGGGGGGGGGGGGGGGGGGGGGGGGGGGCGCATCATCCACCGGAATGGGAATCGCCGCCTCCCCCGGCTCTCGGCGAGGGGAGCTGCCCGAGCCAGCGGAGCCGAAAGTTGCTGGGCCGGGGCTGAGCGGGGAGCCTGGCACACGGCCCCGCCGCCGCCTCCGACTGACATCAGCCTCCCCTCCCCCCCTCCTCCTGGGCAAGCTTGACTGGCGTAAAATTAATAATTAATAGGGTGAAATTGATTAAAGGGCTGGGCGCGCGACGGGGGCGCTCGGAGAGCCCTTCCCCTTCCCAGCCGCTCCGCATCCACCTCCCCGCCGGCAGCGGCCCGGGAGCGGGGACTGGCCGCCGCCGCCGAGCCGGGGGAGCTGCGGGGCAGCCCAGCCCGAACAGGAAGGAAAAGGGCGGCGGGGACCGGGGAGGGGGAGGAAGGCGGCGGCTGCAGCAGCAAACCCCGCTGGGTAGCTGACTGTAACCGAGATCGGCCGCGCCAGCAGCAGCGGCGGCGGTGGCAGCAGGCGGGGGCTGGCCCCGGGGCTGGCTCGGCTCGGCGCAGCTGGGTGTGGGTGTATGTGTGTGTGCGCGTGTGTGTGTGTACAAAGCCGGGTCCCGGGAGCTGCCCGAGGGCGGTGCTCGGCACCACAAGGCCAGCCTCTCTCTCCCCCCCCCCTCCTCCTTTTCCCCTACCGCGATCAGTCTCTGCCACGGAGGGAGTGGGGAACCGCAGGGGACGCGGCCGGGCCAGCGCACGCCTCAGCCTCCAGCCCCGCGGAGGTGGGAAAGGGTTAAACGTTGGAGGGGGACGGGGGGAGAGGACGGGGGATGGGGAGCGAGGGGAGGGGGGCTGCCGAGCACAGCGCTGAGCGCAGGGAAACCACAGCGCACCTGGGCTCGGCTCGGGAGCCGGAACGAGCCGCCGCCTCCTCCTCCCTCTTTCCCTCCCTCCCTCCCGCCCTTCCTCCAGCTCGGAGCCTGCCTGGCCCGTATCGCGGCTCTATCTCTGCAGCAGCGGGAGCTCAGCTCCTCTGTTCCTATCAGCTGCTCCCTCTAACCCCAGTGACCCAGATAAGCGCGGCGGCCTCCCCTCCACCCCCGCCCGCCAGCGCGCCGGGGGCCCCGGCCCGGCTTCCCACCAGCCCTCCCTGCCCACCGCGCCGCCTCCCGCTGCCTCCCTGCGGGGCTGCGGGGCCGCCTCCCGGCCGCCCCCGGCCCGACTCGCCGCCTGCAGCCCCAGCGGGCTCCTCCCGGCCCCGCGGCCCCGGCCCCGACCTCCGGCGGGGGCAGCAAACCTGGCCCCGCGCCCGCCCCCTCGCTGGGCTCTTTCTCCCCCCGGCTGGGGCGGCGCTGTCCCCCCGGTTCCCCCCTCGGACGGCTCGGGGTCATTGTTTGCCTGCGCTGCGCCAGCCCGCCGTCAAAATAATAATTAAAAGCAAAACAAACACCCCGATCCGGTCTTTCCTGGACATGCGGGTCGGAGCCACCGCAGCCCGAGTGTTGTTATTCCCGGGCTGGAAATAGCCCTGGCTCCGCCCTGGACAATCGCCTGTCAGAGGCCTCTTCTCTCCCCTCCCTGGAGGCCCTTCCCTGCCCTCCTTTATTTACTTTTGAAGTGTCTGGATTGATGGAGAACTGCGGACGGCACTTTCTTCCCCTGGCTCCCTCCTGCACCAGGGCTCCGCCGGAGCCTCTTACCGCACCCGGCGCTCCGCGCCAGCTCCGCATGACCCAAGATAACCCGGCCCCGGGGAGGCCGGGGAGAACGGGGGAGGGCGCTTAACCAAACCAAACAGATCGATCCGGCCCCAGCCTGGGCCGCGGGAGCCCGGGGCGGGGGCGCCCCTCGCAGCGGCGCCCGGGCGGTCGGGGGGGAGAGGGAGCCGCGATCCCCGCCGCCCCCGAGCGGCCCGTCCCCCCGCTCGCCCGCCGGGGAGGGGGGGGCGGAAGGGAGATCGCGGCCGGGCCCGTAACGACGCAAGGGATAAACACCAAAGTTATCACCAGCCGTGACCAAAATAAATGCCTGTGATAAAAAAGCACTGACAGGATGATCCATTACGCGGGTGTCACTGCCTACAACGAGGTTCAATCAGATACGCCGGTTGCCGTGGACAACGGGGGAAGCGGCGGTACCGGGCTGACGGCTTTTCTGGAGAGGCGGGTGGTGGTTGCCATCAGGGAGGTGGCACGGCGCGATCTGCACGAGGGTGGCCTGGCGTCGCGGGAAGGGACAGACCGCAGTCGTCCCCCGGCCGCTTCTCCCGCGGCCGCCGCTCTCCCCGCGGCCCCTCCGACCGGCTGCCCGCCCGGGAGGCGACCCCGAGTCACCGGCACATCTTTGGGGAGAGGAGCGTCCTCCCCAGAGGCGGCCCCGGGGACGTGCGGTGTGCGCCCGGGGGAGCACACCCTCCCGTCTGGGATGCCGTCGGGTACCCTCCCGGTGCGAGGCCGGGAGCGCGGCTCGGCACGGCTCGGCTCCCCGCGGCTTCCCGCTCCCCGGGCGCCCCGCGTCCCTCCGCAGCCCGGCGGTGGAAATCAATGAGCGTTTGTTCCGTGCGGCGCGATCGTCTTCTGAGCGATGCCCTGTTATTAGCGGGGAAAGGGGTGGGAAGAAAGGCTCTCTGCGGGCTCGGTGCTGCACGTCCTCGCCTCCGGCGGAGCCGCCTGCAGGTGCCGGAGCGGGGGCAGCGGGGGCCGGGCTGGCTGGCAGCGCCGCTGGGGAGAGCCATACCCCGGGGCGTCGGGCTAATCGCATGGGAGGGCAGCTCGGCGGGACGCCCGGGCCCCGGGCGGTGCGATTAATGAAGGCTGAGAGGCAGCGGGGACGGGCTGCGGGCCGGTCCCCCTTGTGCCACATTCCTCCGGATCGGACCGGGCCGGAACTCGCCCCTCCCCTGGGACGGGGTGGGGGCGGTGGACACGACGTCCCCGAGTCAGGCGAGGGACGGGCCCTCCTCCCCCCCCGGGAGCAAGCAGCCTTTGAGAACGGCCGTGCCCGAGGTGGGGGGTGGCGGGGCACAAGGGACAGTGCCCCCCCCCGGCTGCGGGAGAAGCGATGCCGGGGCCGTCCCCGCCGGTGCCCCGGTGCGTGACACGCCAGCCCCGTGCCTCTTCGGGATGACAAACTTCCCGGCTGCTAGCGACGGGTGGCTGCGCCGCCGCAACGCATCCTCCGGTCCCGAGCTCCCCCCTCCGAGCGTAAACGTATCCCCCCCCCCCCGCTGCCGCCCCCTTCCCGTCACGATTTAATGCTTTTCATGTTCTTCGGCAACTGCGCTTCCGCAGAGAAACCCCAGCGCGCTCCCAGCTCGGCGGCTCAGCTGTATTGTGGCGAGCTCAGGCACAGCCGGAGTGAATCCATTACGCCTCGATCCTACAATACAGGTTTATGCGGATACCCTCTGATTTACATTTAAAACAGCGCACGGGCATTGTCTGCTAGCCTGAAAAGAAAACACAGCCCCGTAACTTCAAATGACCTTCAAAGCAATGCAATTAACTCTCATTATTATCAGTACACGCCTTTTAGAAAAAGACACAGGTGCTCGCCTCGGTGCTGTTCCACCTGGTTAAGCAGCCTCGTCCTACCAGGGAATGACCCCCCCCCCCMCACACACACCTTTGCAATCCCAAATCTGGGACTCGCTCCGCCGTTCCTACATTTCGAAATCTCCCTTCATCCTCCCCTTCCCCCGCCCGCCGCCTGGGCTGAGGGACAGCTTGCTCAGCGCGGCGAGGCTTTGTCACACCGCCACACACACCACCACGTCGCTGGCTGGTGCCGGCGGCGGGCGGCGTGTTTGCTTTCCCGGCTCCCACAAAGCGCTCCCCTCCCGCCGGCCCCCAGACCGCAGGCCACGCAGAGCCGAAATTTAGGTTAATAGGATGGGCTTTGATCCGTGGTCCCCTTCGCCCTCCCCTCACCCCGAACGGCATCGATCCGCTGCATTTACTCCCGCGCCCATCGGCCCCCGGCGCTCCCGCAGTCACGCTCTGCGCGACCGGAGAGAATAAATAAATATCCCCGAAATACCCAGCCGGTGGCGGCCCCGGGCCCTGCCTCCCCCGGCCCCGCGGCCGCGGAGGTGCGCACGAGTGGCCGGTCCCCGGCGGCTGAATGTGCAGTGTCATGATGGCTCCCACGACCCGCGGGCAGCACCGGGGGCGGCACAGGGGGCGGCGGGGACACGGGCAGCTCGGGGGGGGGGGGGGGGCTGCCGGCCCCGCAGGAGCCGCTGTCCCCCTCCCCTTCTCCCCTCTTTTGCACACACACACACACGCACACACAAAATAAATAAATAACGAGGCGGCTGGAGCCATCTGGGGTTGGATGGCTTCTCATCTCATTACAGAGCATTAGGAGAAACAGGCAAATATACAGCTATTAAAATTAATCGCCTCGCGCTGTCAGCTGAACATAATGGAAATTATTTATAGGCTGCCTACGATGCCTTTCTCGTCACGGAGGCTTGGTGCGGAGAGGCGCACTCGCGGCTCCCAGCACGGAGAGGCGTGCGGGGCCGTGCGGGGGGCGCCGGGCTCGGCGCGGCACGGCCCCGGCCAGCGAAGTTTGGGAGCTCGGGGCGGCGAGGGAGGGGGAAAGGGAAAGGAAAAGCAAGCGGCAGAGGCCCCGCGTTTAGCGAGTTAGGGTGGCTAATTTTCAGGTGACTGGAGGGGAAGCGCAAATAGGGCAAACCGCGGTGCCGGGGGCCTCCCCGGGCTGCTCTGGCGGAGCGTCCCTGGGGCGGTGCGAGGCAGGGTGGGGGGCAGCGGGCGGACTCCTCCAGAAAGAAACCCCCTCAGGAAAAGGGCGCCGAGTGCTCAGCAGCTACTGTGCGATGCGGCGAGGGCACGCCGCGGGAGGGGGGCGATGCGCTTCCCGAGCGATCTGCCTGCAGATCTCCGCTACCAGATGAAATGTTAATTGTCAGCCCTTCCGCTTCTGCCTCTGGAGCGGGCTTTCGGAGCTGTTT
Source organism: Phoebastria nigripes (assembly GCA_035582835.1). Lineage (NCBI taxonomy): Eukaryota > Metazoa > Chordata > Aves > Procellariiformes > Diomedeidae > Phoebastria > Phoebastria nigripes. The sequence continues at coordinate 578,805 of JAYKAV010001709.1, forward strand.
GCTTCTGCTCCGGGGGAAGTCTGCTTCCCCCCGCTTGGGGAAAAAAGAACCTGAACCCAATCGGCTATGCCAAGCAGAGCTGGCCTGTTTTTCCGACCGAGAAAGAGAGCGCGTTTGGCAAGCGGGGAAACGCTGCCCGTGCATTTTCCCGCTCCGTCCGGGGCTGTTTTGGCCGAGAGAGCCGCTCCGAGCTCGGCCGGGGCGAGCCGCCTTCCCCCCGCAGCTCTGGGGATCACCGTGGTGCTTTGCTGGCGTCGGGACTGGAAGCTTCCTCCGCAGGGGCCGGAGGAAGCAAAGTACGGTTGCCACAGGCAGCGGGAGCCGCCGGAGCAGCCCGGGTGGCACCGGCTGGGGTGGGGGGAAGGTGCAAGAAAGCCCGAGCAAGAGGCTGGAAGCGCTGCTCCGCCAGGCTTGAGAGGTTAATAAATACACCCGTCCGCTCTCCCCAGCCCGCCTGAGGCTAAGACTCGCAGCTCAGCGGGTAATTGACAGTCTCAATCCAAAATTGAAACATGTGTTAACAACAACGCCACGCATCCTAGGAGCTACCCGGGAGATCGCCACCTCACGGTCTTTATATATTATTTGAATCCACCGGAGGAAAGTGTCACGAGGTTTTCCGAGCACGTTTCACCCCTACCTGTAAATCAGCTCTTATCACTGCTGGCTGCTCAGGCAGAGCCAGCCTCTGCTTTATAGCGCAGGAGGAGGAGAGCCATTGCTCCCTTGCAGCGCTGTTTCCGTGCCGCCTCCAGGCACCCCCCCACCCGACCCGGCCGCTTCCCCAGGGACCCCCCGACCCCCCGGGGTGAGCCTAGCGGCGGGGCAGCGCCGGCTCGCCCATGTCCGGGAGCGGGCGAGGACGGGCGGATCCGAGACCCGGACGCTGCCGGGGCTGCCCGGCTCCTCGGCGCTCCCGCACGGCGCTGGAGGCGCGGCGCTGGCGCTGGGGACGTGGCTCTCGGGGAGCGCGGCCGCACCACGCCCCGGCCCGCATCCTACATCCCGCATCCCGCACCCACCCAGGCAGCCCCCCTCCCTGCCAAGGCAAGCAGGACCCGTGTCCGTGTCCCCCCCCCCCGCCACCCCCCTCGGGCGGAGGTCACACAGCCGCAAGCAGGAACCGGCGCCCGCACCGGCGCAGCATCTTTCCCATGGAGGAGCCCGTATTTCTGGGATCCAGCGGAGCAGGAGCAGCTCCCCGCGCCGAGCTGAGGGCCCTTCTCCCGGCAGTGCTCCAGCAGCCGCAGCGGGGTCGCCTACACCCTCCGGAGCAGGGAAGCTGGGGATCCCCCACCCCGAAACCCCTTTAACCGAAACCCCTTCAAGGGCCTGTGCTGTCCCCGGCAGGAGGGATCGGGTCGGGGCAGAGAAAGAGCAAACTTGTGCCTAAGCAGTTGGACGTGCAGAGGCAGGACAACACTGGCAGTGTTCCCCGGGAAGGGCAGGTCTCCAGGGCCTCCCACCGCCAGCTCCATCCCTTCCCCCCGCCGTTGCCATCGTCCCCTTTTCACACCGGCAACGCGTGCGAGAAGCTGTCTCCTCCGCCGGGGAGGCGGTGGCAGCTCCCGCTGCCCCTGCAGCTCGACCCCGCTCGGGAGGGCTGGTGCCTGCGAGCCCTGCGCGGAGGTCACGACCAGCGGAGCAGGCAGATGGAAAATCCCAGTTCCTGCCGCACATAAACAAGGTGGGGACGGGTAGAGCGGCCCTCGGCGCTGCGCGGGAGGGGAAGGGCGTGGGGTCCCTCCTCCATGGCCCGCTGCCCGCCCAGCCACGGCTCTTGCCCCGGGAGCTCCCTCCCCAGGCGGGCGCCGGCCGCGCTGCAGTGCGCGGAGGCGGAGGGGCCCGGGGGCTCCGTGCGGCGAAGGGACGGGGCTGCCGGCGGGAAGCGGCCACCGCGGGCGGTCCCGGGAGCGGGGGCCGTCCGGGCAGCGGGGCAGAGTTTCTGCCCGGCGTCCTCGGCCCCGCGGCGCGCCCGCCCCCCGCGCCACTTGGCGGCTCTCGCCCACGCGTGCACTCACACGCACGCACGCTGAGTCACACGGGCACGCCGCCTCTCGCGCACCGTGTCACGCACACGCTCCGTGTGGCACACATATTGCCTCTTCTCGCGCGCGCCGTGTCACACGCACATTGATTCCCACGCACACTCGCTGCCTCTCCCGCACGGGCGCTGCCTCCCCCGGGGAAGCACGCCAGCTCTCACACATTCGCCGCCTCTCTCACCCGGGACACACGCCGAGGAGCTCGCACACAGCCACGCGTTCCCTCTGTCACACGCGGGCTCTGCCACACAGCCACACACACTCACAGTGACCCGCACACGCGATCGCACACACTCAGGGTTTCCCACGCAGGCACACGCCCGCCGCCTCCCTCGCAGCACGCTCCCGGTCCCCCACGCGCATCGTCTCGCAGGCACTCGCCGCCGCAGATTTCCACACACGGAGCCGCGCGCCGTCCCCGGCTGCTCCCCGGTGCCTGGGGAGCCACACGCCCCCCCCCCCACACACACAGAGCCTCCACCGCTCACGCCCGGGGCGGCGGGCGGCCCCGCGGGGGCGGCCCCAGCTCCGTGCCCGGGCGGCCGCGTGTGTGCGCTTGCGGGAAACCCGAGGACCTTCCCTGCGGCCCCTTTGGCAGCGCTCCGCCGYCACCGCCGGGCCAGCTGCGCGGCTCCGGTCCGGAACAGCTTGTGTTTGTTCCCACCAGACGGCCGGGCGGGGGGGGAAGGGTCAGCCGGCCCCGCGCCGCGCAGCCCGGGGCACCGCGGAGCCCGAGGGGCGCGGGGCAGTGGCGGGGGCTCCACCTACCGCCGGGCATCTCCGCCCCGGGGACACCCCCGCCCCGGTCCTCCTTCGCTGCCACGCTTTATTCCCCCCCGCCCCATCCCTCCGTCCCCGGCTGATGCAGCGGCTGCGCTCCGGCCCCCGGGCGGGTGGCCCCGGCAGAGGCAGCGCCGTGCGCCCGGCGGCTGCGATGTGCGTGCTGCCAGAGCCAGCCGGGGAAAGGCCAACAGCGCCCGAGGCACGGGCAGAGGTAGCGGCTGATCTCTTGGCAGATCTGAGAGCGATTTGGCCGCCACAGCCGGGAGGCCGGCCCGGATTATTCATCACGGGCGGACGAACACAATCCCTTCCCCCCTCCCCCTCCGCCAGCCCTGGATATTTTGTCCCGGCCGTACAAACAATATTCAACTTGTATCCTCTTCCGTGAAGGCACCGGCAAGCCGGCGGCTGCCAGGAACAGGCTCCCATGCAGCGCACGGCAGCGGGATCCTGTTTCCCTCGCAGCCGGCGGAGAGCGGCAGCTCCGCGGGAAGCGGGCGCTTTCCGCCCCCGCCCGGCGCACGGCGGGGGCCCCCGGGCCCTGCCAGGCGACGCCGGGGGGGCTGGCCGCCGCCCGGGCTCCCGGCTCCCGCCCGCAGGCGAGGCCCTCCGGCGTGCAGCCGCTGCTTTGCAAACCGCACGATCGCAGCTCTCGGAGGGCGGCGCGGCGCTGGCAGCCGGCGCTGCCTGCCCGTGCCAAGCCGCGGGCACAGCGGGGCTCGGCGGCCCCGGGCGCAGCGCTCCGCTCGCCAGCCAAAGCCGAAATAAAAGCCAGCTCCACAAACGCCCCCGGGGTTTGCCGGGCGCCGCTTTCCCCTTTTCCTCCCCGCAGCCGCCGGGGAAGGGCGGGCCTCTCCCCAGCGGGAGCCGCCGGCGGCGCGGGGGGGGGGGCCGGGTAGGCGAGCTCCCCCTGCGCCCCCTCGCCGACCCCGCTCCCGCGGGGGCTCCCAGCGCGGCCGCGGAGCCGGGCGGCAGCCGGGCTTCCCTCGCCCCCTGTTGGAAACCGCCGCGCAGTGCGGGGCCGCCGTGGCGGGGGGCTCCCCTACAGCCCCCCCGCCCCCCTCCGTCCGACCGGGCCGCCTCCGGGCGCAGGAAACGTCCCCGCCGCGCTCAGCGGCGAGCAGCGGGGACGGCACAGCCCGAGCGGGGCCCGGGGGCCGCGGGCGTCCTTCCCCTTCCCTTCCTCTTCCTTCCCCCTTTCCATCCCTCCCCTTCACATTTCCCTTTCCCTTTCCCTTCCCCGGTCCCCCCTCGGGGGCCACCCCGAGAGCGCACTCAGCCGAGAGCATCTTGCTCTTAAATCAAGCCTGGATATTTAAAGCTTAACTCCCAGTTTATTTTCGTCCTAGACCAAAGGCGCTCGCTACTTATTCGGGAAGCTATTTAAATACCTCCCCCGACCTCCCCTCGAGGTTATGAACGTTTGCTGCTGGAGAATTTCACAAGGGTATTTCGTACCATCGCCTCGGCCCACCAGGAGACGCCGCGGGAGCCTGGGAGCGTTGTTAAGGGCGAGGGGGGATGTGTTTTGGGGCGCTGAAAGGAAAAGACCTCTTTTCAGCCAGGGAATCGCGGTACTTCACACTCACTTCGTGGTTTATTACTACAGAAGGAATCTGTTTATAGTCAAACTGTATTACATTGGGCCGTATCGATTTTCCAGCAGTACTCCCCACCGATTTAATTGTTTTTAGGAATGTCAATTGCAGCTCTCATGTTCCCTGAATTCAGCAGTGTTCAAATGATAAACCTCATCATCGCTCTAAATCATACGGCAATCTGCTCGTTACTTGCTGCGTGTGTCGTGTGTCCCCCCCGCCCCCCAGCCCCACACACCGACCGGACTTTACGTGTCAGGGTGTATTAAATTTCATGCAGAGCCCCAGCAGTGTGCTCCCACCTCTCTCCGATTCATAGCCCCTCCACTCCATCTTTTAAGTTTTACTGGCTTAAAATGAATGCACTGAAGAAATACACCCCTAAATTAGTCACGGTTCCTGGTTTCGGGTTCTACAGCTCAAAATCCCCATTGCAGCGCAGAGCAGACAAAACCAGAAAAAAAACCCCAACCAACCAACAACAACAACAAAAAAACCCACACAGAGAAGTCATCGAGTCTTTAAAAAATAATTAGGAAGAAAAACAAGCTGAAACTGCGGACAAGGCGCTGGAAACTCCACGCTGCTGCTGCTCGTGGCTGCGCTAATCCCTGCAGGCGAGAGCAAATAAATGCCTTGCCCGCCGCCCTGCCCTCTGACTCCGCACCCGGCCGCCCCGCCTGACGGCGCGCACACGCGTGGGCAGCCGCGTGGGATCCCGCCAGCCCCCCGGCCAAGGTCACCGGGCTCTCGCGGCTCCCAGCGGCGCTGCGGTTGCCCCAGGGCCACCGGATGGCGGGGGGGGGGGACGACGGGACATGCAGTGTGACCCTCCCGCGGCAGGGACGGGCTTCCGAGGGCCAGTGTAGGGACCGTCCCGGGAGGGCGAGCGCAGCCCGCGGTGCCCGCGGGAGGCGAGGGTCGCGGCCAGTCCCCGCGGGAGGCGGCGGGTGTCGCCGAGCGCCGCTTAGCGCAGTTATTTCGGCAGCTTTTCCTCCTGCTGCTGGGGCTGCTCGGGAACCACTTTTCCCCGTCGCAACATGCCCCGCGGGCAAGCTCAGCCCCCACGGCGGTTTCCCTCCGCGGCAACCTTTAAGCGGGCTCCTTCCCTAATGCACTCGGCGCGTTAGTTCCCAGAACTGTATAGTGAAGCGCTTTAATGGCGAGCAGTTTAATTTGTGCTACAAAGTTAGCTGCTACCGCTTGGGGCGGCTGCGGCGGGGGGGGGTGGGGGCCCCCACAGCCTCGCCAGCGCCCCCCCCCCAGCCCAGCAGCTGGGGAGCCCAGGGGCTCCCAGTGTGCGCAGTGCTGCTCGGGCGGGGTGGGGGTGTTGCATGGGTGGGAAATTAGATGGGAGGTGCGAGGCCGGCTGCGAGCCCCACGGCGCCCGTATTTAGAGGGATCGGGGCTTAGTGGGCGATCCGGGGGCAGGAGGCAGCTTCTCCCCGCGGTGAGTTTGGGATCCTCTAGGACGTTTAAGGCGACGGCAGCGACCGCCCTGAAGGCACGAGTTACCCTGCAAACTCAGGGAGGACCCCCCCGCCTCCCCAGACTAATAGGATGTGCGGGCAGCGCTGCCCTTTACCACCCCCCTCGAAGTTTCCGCGCAGCGAGGGGACCCAAGGCTCTGACCCTTCGTTCCGCTCAGGAGCCCCAGGACTTGACTTGATCCCGCTTTTGCTTTCTGCCATCCCCTTTGCACGGCATCCCCCCGCTCCTCCTCCGGGGAAAGGGCAGGGAAAGCCTTGCTACCGGCTCCGCACGGCTTCGCAAAAGGAGCAGCTTGCGACCCCGCAGTGTGCCAAGCGCGGGGAAGCGGGGTACCGGGATGCACAGGGGCATTTCGCACCTCGCTCCCCCCGGGCCCGGAGTGTGGCGACCGGGGAAAGTTGCGATGGGCTGCACGACGAGCATCCTTCACCTTGCTCTGCCGTCTCCCGCGGGCAGCCCTCGGCTGCTGTTTATTTTGTTATCAAATCAATTAAGCTGCCGCTCTCGTATAAAACGGGGGCGGGAGGGGAAGGAGGAGGAGGAGGGGGTTTGGAGTAAAACTGTGGCCACGCCTTTGACATCGTCTCACCAAAGCAAAGAGCTCCTCCTGTTGGAGAAATGTTTTCCTGCCGGATGGGAAACCCCCCCAGCACGCAAGTGATTTCATTTGATTGTTTTGTGTTCCGTGGCTTTATGTTATACTGTGTTATTGTTTTATTTTACTTTATTTTATTTTACTTCATTTTATTTTACTTTACTTTATCTGTCGGTGGTCCCTGCACCAGCAACCACGCCAGGCACCTGGTTCAAATGCTCTCGTGTGGTCTACTTCTCTATCGCCATCATGTCCAGCCCCCTGATGCAATTGGGAGGCCTGGTCAAACACTGACCCCAAAATGGTGGAGCCTTGCTGTGCCGTGCGTAGGGGCCCAGCCCCAGTAATACCAATGGTGCCCTGACAATACTTGGCACCTTGTAAGCAATGTTTAGCAGATGCAGGATTTCTTGGCTTGATCCAAAGTCTCCTGCAATCTGCAGAAATCAGTGTCCTGGTCACTGGAAAGATTCACTCTGGCTCTCAGAGGCTATCAAACCAGGTCTTACACAGGGTAATTTCTAACCTGTGCACTAAGTTCATGCCCAGGATTACCTTAAATATAGAATCATAGAATCATTAAGGTTGGAAAAGACCTCTAAGATCATTGAGTCCAACCGTCAACCCAACACCACCATGCCCACTAAACCATGTCCCTAAGCGCCTCATCTACACGTCTTTTAAATACTTCCAGGGATGGTGACTCCACCACTTCCCTGGGCAGCCTCTTCCAATGTTTAACCACTCTTGCAGTAAAGAAATTTTTCCTAATGTCCAATCTAAACCTCCCCTGGCGCAACTTGAGGCCATTTCCTCTCGTCCTATCGCTAGTTACTTGGGAGAAGAGACCAACACCCACCTCGCTGCAACCTCCTTTCAGGTAGTTGTAGAGCGCGATAAGGTCTCCCCTCAGCCTCCTCTTCTCCAGACTAAACAGTCCCAGTTCCCTCAGCCGTACCTCGTAAGACTTGTTCTCCAGACCCTTCACCAGCTTCGTTGCCCTCCTCTGGACACGCTCCAGCACCTCAATGTCCTTCTTGTAGTGAGGGGCCCAAAAGTGAACACAGTATTCAAGGTGCGGCCTCACCAGCGCTGAGTACAGGGGCACGATCACCTCCCTAGTCCTGCTGGCCACACTATTTCTGATACAGGCCAGGATGCCGTTGGCCTTCTTGGCCACCTGGGCACACTGCCGGCTCATATTCAGCCGGCTGTCAACCAGCACCCCCAGGTCCTTTTCTGCCAGGCAGCTTTCCAGCCACTCTTCCCCCAGCCTGTAGCGTTGCATGGGGTTGTTGTGGCCAAAGTGCAGGACCCGGCACTTGGCCTTGTTGAACCTCATGCAGCTGGCCTCAGCCCATCGATCCAGCCTGTCCAGGTCCCTCTGCAGAGCCTTCCTACCCTCGAGCAGATCAACACACCCACCCAACTTGGTGTCATCTGCAAACTTACTGAGGGAGCACTCAATCCCCTCATCCAGATCGTTGATAAAGATATTGAACAAGACCGGCCCCAAAACGGAGCCCTGGGGAACACTGCTCGTGACCGGCCGCCAACTGGATTTCACTCCATTCACCACAACCCTCTGGGCCCAGCCGTCCAGCCAGTTTTTTACCCAGCGAAGAGTACACCTGTCTAGGCCATGAGCCGCCAGCTTCTCTAGGAGAATGCTGTGGGAGACAGTGTCAAAGGCTTTACTGAAGTCCAGGTAGACCACATCCACAGCCTTTCCTTCATCCACTAGGCGGGTCACCTGGTCATAGAAGGAGATCAGGTTGGTCAAGCAGGACCTGCCTTTCATGAACCCGTGCTGGCTGGGCCCGATCCCCTGGTTGTCCCGCACATGGCTTGCGAGCGCCCTCAAGATGAACCGCTCCATAATCTTCCCTGGCACCGAGGTCAGGCTGACAGGCCTGTAGTTCCCTGGGTCCTCCTTCCAGCCCTTCTTGTAGATAGGCGTCACATTGGCAAGCCTCCAGTCATCTGGGACCTCCCCCGTTAACCAGGACTGCTGATAAATGATGGAGAGTGGCTTGGCAAGCTCCTCCGCCAGCTCCCTCAGCACTCTCGGGTGGATCCCGAGACGTGAGCGTCCAGGTGGTGTAGCAGGTCGTTCACGGCTTCCTCTTGGATTATGGGGGGTTTATCCTGCTCGCTGTCCCCGTCTTCCAGCTCAGGGGGCTGAATACCCTGAGGGTGGCTGGTCTGACTATTAAAGACTGAGGCAAAGAAGGCATTAAGTACCTCAGCCTTTTCCTCATCCTCGGTGGCAACGTTCCCCCCCGCATCCAATAAAGGATGGAGGTTGTCCTTGGCAGTTTTTTGAAACTTACGGTTTCTGTTAAATGAGCTAAGCTGAACTGGGTAGCCAGTATAATCACAACTGGTATCTTTTGGGGAAACCTTGGCATAAAAAGCCAAGTATTTGATGAGCAAAGAGATTCTCTCGGAGTCTTGTGTTTTGCTGGGAAGCGCTCCTCTGAACGTGGCGTCTGGCTGGAAGCATTGATCTGGCTGCCAGAGGAGAGCGCCTGGCCAGCCCGCCCTGCAAAGAGCAGGGCTGCTGGATTTCAAGCAGGGGCTTTTGCTCCTTATGTTTAAATGAGCTCTGCTCTTTACCTCTCTAGTTGCTGCCAACGATTTAAGACTGTACCCTACTAAACAGTGAAATATCATATTTGATTCTTTTACAGTAGTGCAAAGAGGATCATGATCTCCCCAGTCACAGAATGCTATGGATGGAAGAGGAGGTACCCATTTCGTTCTCTCCTAGCTGATGTGATCTCACCAGTGGGACCAAGCCGTGTAAGTGGGCTACTTTAAACCCAAGGTATATTGCAAGATGGAGTCTGGCTTCTCTTCCTACCCTGCCTTTCCCCAAGGTATAGGACTGCTTACGCCAACAATCTCCCCTCCTTGTTTCACTCATTTGCTTCCTGGGAGCCACAGGCACTGAGTCTCTTGGGGATCCCTTCTGCTTTGGCATGCCACTGGGGGAAGGAAGAGTTGTCTGGAGGGTGCAGAGCTCCTGCAGCTCCCTGCTACTCAGACGGGGAAGGTATCCTGCAGCTCCRAGGAAAAGAGTAGGATTGCGGTGGGGGGAGTTTGGGGAAGGCTGAGAGGAGGTGGAGGTCCAGCAAGGCTGGGCATTGCAGAGCAAGGCGAGGCGACGGGGCAGCTCCCAGCGGGCGTAAGACGGGTATCGCTTATGCCTATATTGCAGCAACTGGCACCTAGTCAGCAGGGATCATGCACGTTTTGAACTGTGATAACACTGGTATAGCAATGCTCATTACAGATACTGAAATCAGGAGAAAAACAGTGCTCTTGCCCCCTCCCCGTGTTGTAAGTACTCTGAAGACAGAGTCCAGTGCACTGGATAGGTGTCTTATGGGAGACGCYTTCAGAAATAGCCACTGATTATGAAAGCCTTAATTTCTGGGCACTCAGATACACCCCGTATGCAAAAGCGGGTGCACTTGCAATCAGGAGCTATTAAAAAAAAAAAATCCTAGCTTAATTCTGGTTGGCCAAAAATGGATAAAAATGCTAAGACATGCAGGCTAGGTGTAGTAGTGTTGGAGGATGGTGAAAACTGTGAGCAGAGCGTGCATTTTAAGATATTTTCTACTGCTTCTGCATGAAAAGTTTACCCATTTTAGAATAATTTACTTTGCTACCTTTGCTAAGTACAGTTGATTTCTGTTGTTTAACCAACGACTGTACTCCCTCAGGCCATCTGCTCCTCCTACCCAATCCTGCAGCAGCCCAGAGCTTCGTGAGGTGCTGGGGCCATGTCCTAGCCGACGCACAGCGTAATGGCAAAAAAGCAGTCTTGTGTATTCACACCAACATGGGGAGAGAAGTGGGAAGGGGAAAAACTTAGTGAAGCCAATAGTTGTGACCTTAAGGTGTCAACAAAACAACAATTTGGAAAGAATGACAACAAAGTATTATTTTGTTATGTTTTTGTGGTCACTCCATACTGCCACTCTTGTCTTCTCTCAAAATTCACTGAAAAGAGAAAAAGAAAGTGTCTCACCTATACCAGGCACTACTAGAGCCATATAAATAATCAAGGACATTGCCAGTGTAGTCCTCAGCCACCTCTCGCAATCTGCGAGCGTGATTTCACCTTCTCCACATTACGTCAGCCACATCCACCACCCACAACCCACACGCCTCCTCCCTCTGTCCCCACACAAGCTGCATAACCGTAAGCTCAAACTGTGCGGCATGGTTTGCAAGAGGAGCAACTGTGTGGATCGGTGGTGCCTGTGAAGCAGCCGGGGTTCACAGTATATGGTCTTAGCAGCTGGTGGAAGTGCGCTATGTAAGAGGATCATGGATGATGCAAATCTTTTGTTTGCTTGTAAGCGGGAATCGATTGTAGGAGAGTTCATGGTTTTGAGAAGTTCTCACCTGCTCCCTGTGCTAGTGTGCGAGTTAGGCGGTGCACTGAGGAAGTACGGTGTTGCATTTTGTTTTCTCGGCAGGAGAGGTTGGCGCGCAGAGTTCAGGTTAAAGGTTTCGAGTGGGAAGGGAGGGAAGAAGCCTGTGGGTTCTAGAAGCTGGTGGGGTGACGCGCTGAAGATGAAACTGCGGTTAAGGGCTTCAAAACATGAGCGAAGGCTTGACTAGGGACTTCATGGCTTTCTAATGTTTTTGTTGGTGGGATGTGCCATGAGCAACTTTAACGGATTTTTAACAATATTTTTGGTTTGGTGGGATTTCTGTGCAAACATTGACAGATGGCATGGGTAGCTCATGTATTTTCATCTCTGTTCCTCCCGTAGTGTCTTGCAAAGCCCTAAATCTTCACATCACCTCGCTTTCTGTATGACCTCTTTACTTGACTCCCCTTCTCTGCCTCCTTTTCCAGACCATGTCCTGGATTAATTCTATATTCTGTTGTTCCTAGAGCCCAGATGAACCCTTTCCTTCTGTTTTCTGACTCTTTGGTCAGCTCTTTCACTGCTCATTTATACAGAATCACTGGAGATTGGCATATGGGTTGATATGTATGGGCACTATGAAAAAAATAAAGGTGGCAAGGGAGAAGGGAAGGAGAAAGGGGATATGTATGGGATGGTAAGGAGGGGTGGCATGAGGAGGGGGGTAAAGTATTGAAATGTAGGTGGGGGCTTGTCTGTAATGTGCTCTGTGGGTTTGCAGCACTGACAAGCTCCAAGCTGGGGGGAGATGTGAGAAAACTGGCTCCGTAGCCAGTCTGGACCTGAGCAGGGACAAACAGAGGAACTGTGTGCTGACAAAGCCTGGTCAGCCCCTCTCCCCTGAACGTCTCTCATTTAAGCTCTCCCTTCCTTTCCATGCTGCCCCACACAACCCCACCGCTGCATCCCCTCTGCCCTTGCCAGCCGAGCTGACCGTGGTGCAGCTCGCCAATATACTGGGGGGAGAGGCCGAGGGACCAGAAACAGGTCCGGGTTCCTGGGGAGGGGGTAAAAGCCCAGGAGCCTGTACCCCCGCGGGGGCAGCCCTCAGAGGGAGCCCCTCACTCTTGCCTCAGCTTTGTGGTGCAGTCAGGGCTGGTGCTCACCGGCACAGAGGTGCAGCTCCCTTGGCACGAGCTGAGTGCAGAAGAGGGGAAGGTGACACGGGCGAGACATCCGCAAGGAGAGCTGCTCAAGCGCTGCTGATCTGGTGCAGAACCTCAGGGCCTGGGGCCAGGCTTAGTCTTTTCCTCCTCTACTGCAGGGACGCTGGAGCACTTGGGGCTTAGCAGGGCTTAACCACTTACACACATCCAGTGCTCAGCCACATGCTCGTCACACCATGTGCGCACGCACGCACGCATATCCCACTCATCTCACTCCCCTGTTGCCCTGAAAATCCACCTCCATAATTTCTGTTATCAGGTGAGCAATGCAAGAGGCGGAAGGCGCTTAACCCCRCATTGCTGGCAGACCCAGCCAGTCCTGTTGGCTAAACTCAGCATAACTCGGATCTGCCGCCTGGAGCAGGAGGAATGATTTGTGGTGCCTGAGATTTCCAAGGGACAAAGCAACAGAAATCTTGAGGTGCCATCAGATCTTCCATCTGTAAAGTTTGGTATTTACAATTATTTGGAAATAAATGTGAAAGAAAATGAGCAACATTCAGAAATTAGTAGATATGCCAGAAAACAATGTGTTAACCCCTCCCTGCCTTATGCAAGAACTAGAACTCCAAAATCTGGAGGTTAAATTAAATCATGAAAGTTTGATACAGCGGGATTTGATTCCTGTTTTGGCTGCAAATTCCAAATCAGCTCTAACTACGGCCTCAGTACTGACATCCTCCCTTTTATTAGATTAAGCACAGTTTATTTTAGCTAGTATGCACACCAGCTTCCCTGATATGAATCCCTGCCATAAGAAATCACCGACATCCCTTCGAAATGCCACAGAAAGTGTTTGGTCACCGCTTGAGAGCAGAGAAGGTATTTCAAATGGAGAATATGACTGAAAATGGGTCGTGGAAAAGGAAGGATTCAATATTTAAACCGGGCTCTGAATCCCCCTGATTACAGAGGCACTGAGAACAAGATTCAGCCCTTGCTTTGCACTGTCATATGCACCTCTGGAATTACCGTGACTTTTTTGTGGTGCAAGCCAGAAGAGGAACTGATCCAAGCTTTCGAGCAACAGGCTGTACATTATCAGCATCACAGGGTGGCTGGTTTGTTTATACGGCTCCTAATGGAGGTGATGGATTAGCCACTCTTTTTGCACCCTGCTAAGGCTAAAAATGTTTCTGGCCTCACCTTAAAGGAAGAAACTGTGTATTTGCCTCCATCTTCAGTGTTTTGAATCACATGGCCAGAGCCAGACAAAACACAGGTGTAAGCCAAATTACAATAATGTAAACATTTATGACAAGTCATTGGGGTAACCTTTTTGCCTCTCTCTTGACAGCTTGATGTTGCTGTAGACCTTAGCCTGTATGGGACAGGTAAGAAGGCTGGCAGGGCTTAGTTAAGCATAATTTTAAATGCCAGATTAAAAAAAATGTGAAATTTCACCAGGTTGTGGGAGATCGGGCTCTTCTTTGTCAGCGATTCTTACTGAAGACAAACTTTAATGGTACTCATGTCTAAAAATACTTTAAAACCTGCTTCTTGGGGAAGAATATAGACTCCATGCGCCTGACCACAACAGTCAATTGCTGCCAGTGACACAGCCCATGCATATTTAGGGGACCCAGCTTTGCCCTCTCCTTGACAGGATAGTGGGTTGCCTTGAGGTTCAACTGCTCATATTGCTGTCATCTGTCATGACATATTCATATGGGACCCAGCTGCTGAAGCTTACACTAAGAAAGAAAAAAAGTAAAAATAATTGGTTGATGTTTATGTGGTTCCTTAGGCTACACCTGCACAGTCCTTTTCAGGGCTTGCCACTTGAAGAATCATTAACCTTACATATATATACTGTCCTATATCTTAAGCAATATGCCCTTCTACTGTTAACCTTTAAATAATGCAAGTGCAGAAAAAGCCTCGTCACTACTGAGCACCTCCCAGTAAAGTTTGGCTGCAGTTTAATGTCAATACTAAAAGCATCATAACATTTTAGTAAACTTGTTTCTGAGGTGAGATTGATTCTCTTAGATTTGCTGGGAGATTAGCAGTCTTTTCAACTTGAGACTTTTAGAAACCCTCATGGTTGGAGCCAGCAGTCTGAAGATGATGAAAGCTTTCATACCGGGGCCGAGCTTGTTCTGGGCCTGCCGCAAACTAGCCAAGACAAAAGAAAGTCAAATTGTGTCCCACCACAGGCATCTGCCTCAGACTCACTCCCTGCAACACGGGCATTTGGGATCTCCTGGCAATGCAACCACTGTCGTGATGGGCCCTGTCTCCTCCAGTGCTGGGGGAGGAGATGATACCCCAGTCCTGCCCTAGCTCCCCATGAAGGAGCAGTCTAAGGGCTCAGACCTCAGCAAGGAGCAGTGAGGATGTTGGCACTGCACCGTGTATGGGAGTCATCCTGGAGAAGAGAGGGGAGCACAGACTAAGTAAAGCATACGGCAGTGGCTGCTTCCCTCTGAAAGGATTCGGGCTGAATGATGCCGGATCATTGCGATAACAGCAGTAACAAAGCAATGATTGTTGATTTGAGTATCCCCAACACAGCGCTGGGTCTTAAATGTTATCATTAACCTGGCTGACACAGTTATAGGGAAAATGAAGTGTGTACCCACTGTCTCTCATTTAAGAGATTGATTAAACTGAAATGGGTAACTATGGAAATAGGTAGAAGAGGATGCCTGTATGTATGATAGGTGAGAGAAATGACATTGACAGCTTCAGGAAAGTTGGCAAGCAAGCAGTAAGCATAGCACCACTCATAGCAGGACTGAGAAAATGCTCAGAGAAAGTGCTCTGGTGTTAAAGTGCTTCCAGAAAAAAGTTGAAGCTGTAGGCAAAGAAATTGTCTCCTCTTGCTTGATTCCTCCTGCATTCTAAGAATCAAGTGTTTGCAAATAAACAGGGCTGCACCAAAGAAATAACTCACCGTTTCCAATTTCTAATAGAAATGAATGCTACATTTTAGCCATGCCACCATCAAAAAGGGCAACAATGCATTGAAAAAGATGCAAAAATATAAACACATTTTCAAGGAATGAAAACTGTCGATGTTCCTTTTTGATAACTCTGGAGCTGTGTTTTCTATGATACCTTGCCTCTGGTTCTGCGAGGAAAGAGCAGTAGAAAAATCTTGCAGGTTAGCAATATAGCAAAATGCCCGTATTTATGGTCTTTGAGGGCCAGGCTAGCAAACGCTCAGCCTCTGTCTATTCTAGAGACACGGCCTCGGAGTACTGCTAACGCCGGGTCCCTTTGAGCCAGCATAAGCTTCCGTGCACGCAGGGCTCTGGCTGCTGCTGGCTGTGCTCAGCACTGCCTTGGCTCCCTTTGCTCCCAGTGGAGTTAGCACTGTCAGCAGCGTTGGCAGAGCCTCAGCTTGGGTTATGGGCTTAGGCGATATGCTCTGTATATAGCAATATGCTATACGTGTATGGTATTTGCTTAGGCGGTACGTTACTAGTATTGGGAAAGGTTTACGGGGGGGAGGGAAAAAGCACAGTCCCTTAACATAGAAACTCACACACCAAAGGCTCTATAAAGGAAAGCCCCGTATCCCCGAAACACAATTTCAGATCTATTGTTAGAGAGTAGAAAGGCAGTAATTACGATTGGAGACCAATTGCGCTCTATTGCCAGGGAAGATAATTCTCACCACAGATACACAGCTAGCTCTATTTTTATTCTATCATTTCTTTTTTCAGCATGCTGAAAAACACAGAGAAGAACAAGAGACAAACAGAATTCAGAGGTGTCCAACTAAAGTTACTTTTGAGCAAAATGTGATCCATCAGGATAACATTTACAGTGTCTATTTTAGTAAAAGTCCCCAAACTACAGTTCTTTGGAATTAAAATAAATATTGATATAATGCATAATATAGGCAGCTGGTTTCTGGATTGTACTGTGCTACCACCTATCACCGTAAGTAGGTTTTAATATAAAAATGAAATATACATTCTGCTGCAGCTACTTATGTTTTGTACCAGGTTGTTTGTTTGTTTTTAACCATATTGTGTTAGATGGGGAACATGAATTGACTGTCAGAGGACCATATTGTATATACCTCTTTTACAACTGCTAGCCTGAGCGACTCCTTGTGTGAAATTGTATTAGATCAGACCGTATTGTGCTTGGTGGATGTCATCAGCGCCTGCAAAACCAAGGCAGGCCATAGCCAGGCACTGGGACTTGCTAAAATGTGGTGCCAGAACCCGCAGGGGTGACACGGCCGTTCAGGAGTCCTGACCCATTCGTTGCTGCACATTGACCAGGCAGCTCCAGGCCAGTGCCTGCCTGATTGCCACACCAGTTCAGTGACGTGCTCAAGTTCCGTTGCGCTTGTTACCCCAGCTCATGCATTAGTAGGCTCTCGGATTTACCTTGGCATACCTAGATTGAAACAAAATGCAGAATAGGGTCACCCTAAACATATCCAAACATTATTTTTGGCCCAAGTGAAAATGCTCAGTGTACAAAAAAGAAGCATCACAATGCAGAAAAGCTTAARATGAACTAGAAATATACTTGTTGCGTGAGCTGAAACTTGTGTTTGTGTCACCTGAGCTATCATTTGTTTTAGAATATAATAACCCATGATCCCCTCCCAGAAATAAAGAACATCAAAGTCTGTGCTCTCTGCAAGTATATTTCTGTATATCCTGGCTGCTACCTGTAGCTTCCTATGGTGGAGCAGAGAAGACAAAAGATCTGTTCAGAGGGAGCCCTGGTTTCCTCCAGCATCAGCATCTGGAGGGTACAGCGAGAGCAAGCCACATCAGGGCCAGCATTGGTGAGGCTCAATGACATCTTCAGAGAGATGGGGGAGCAGCTTCAGAGAGCTGCACAATCAGCAGGACACCTACAGAAAACTTTCCACAACTGCAGGTGAGAGACACTGGAGGCAGGTTTAGGTAGCTGGGGATACCCAGCAACTGACAAGCATCTTGAAGGAGTCATCTGTGCCACCCTGAACATTTGGGAAACAAGCTTTCTTCAGTGTTTAGGACAACAACTGCAAGGGCACCTTCACAAACCCCTGAGGATTGCTTTGCTTCTCTGGGTTAGAAAAATAGCATCACTCTTATTTCACTGGATTTTTTTTTAAGAGAAGTGGAACATGTTTCTTCCTTTCCTGACTGGTACAGAAAGACCGTTTTGTCTTGTAATCACCATCTGACAAAAAAATGGAAGAGCAAATGACCTACGTTTTTCCACTGTGATGTTCTTTGCTTCCTTTTATACCTTTCTCTCTGAAAAGCGTACATATCCCCCTGCCTGCTATTTCCCAAGGTTTTCCTGGTGATCGTGTGTTATTGTGGGGATTAATGCAGGGGAAACTTGAAAGCAGCAAGAGAAGCCTGCAGGCTCTGTCGGGTATGAGGGATGGGCTGTTATCCCTCACACCTCCTTGTTGCAAATCCCATTTGGTGGTGCGCTAGTGAAAAGGAAGCCTGTCCTTTGCAAGTGTTTGGATCAGTCAGGGGAGAAAAGAGCCTGTGTCAGGGTTGGTTTTAGCAATAGAAGGGACTGACTTTGCTCCCATACCGGGCAGCCCCCTCCTCTGGCCGGTGAGAGCCTTCCTGAGAGCCCTCGCTGCCGCTTTGTCCCACTCTGGGCTTGGCTTTCCTATCCACAGCATCTTTCCTGCCAGGGAAGGGGCCTGGGCTGGGCACTCGGCTCGCACCCCTCGGTCCTGCTGCCTGGTGAGGTGGGAGCTGCAGGAGAGCAAGGTCTCAGCAGAGGCAGCTGGACCCGGGCTGAAAACCCGAATGCTGCAGAGAAGGAAACAGGCAGCTATCCTCTACTGTGAAAAATCTGCCCCTTGGGTCCCATCCTGCCTCTGCCAGCATCAGTGGGAGCTTGGCCTTTGATTTGGATGAGCCTACAATTTTCTGAGCTCCTTCTATTAAGTTCAGGCTAGTTAGGAACAGTCTGATCCATTGTAGTATTCTGTCCCTGCTCACAGACTACACAGGAGCAGGTTTCCTTTTGAACAGGCTTGTGATTTACAACTCTTCAAGGCGACTTAGTACCAATGCTCTTTAGCAAATTAATTTTTTTCCACAAGCCAGTCGCTAAGGGCATTTACTACTTGCTATTCATGCTGTATGGTTGGTCACTGTTTCCCAAGGTATTGTCCCTGTTCCAGGACTGGCCCCACCTCAGCTCTATAAACTGGAACCCCCTCTCTGCTCGCAGATTGTCCACAAACATATTGAATTGTTCCTTGGATCCATTGTGCTCACCACGAAAAAAAAAAGGGAGACTTCCAAAACAGCTGCAGAGCTGCTTCTGATACAAAGGCTCTCATGGGCATGGGGTCATGCCAGTGCATTTTATTTCCTACAGGCACTCTGGGGAATAAAAGACTGATGTACCTGGGCACCGGTGAATAATATATATAAATCACTAATAAAAAAAAGAAAAAAAAAAAAAAAGAGATGGCAGATAGCAACAAAACTAATGAGGAGGCTGATTCCTGGGACTGAAGTGAAAGCTTTTCTGTAGCATTCACCTTGCTGACATAGATAGAACTGGAGAGTAATGCTAGAAACCAAACCTCCTTCTCAGCCAGCACAAATGGCTTAATAGTAAGTTAGGTAGACTTCCTGAAATAGCTGCCCCCCTGATTCCTCAGCTGCGCTCGGGGAGGAGGTGGGAGGGAGTATATACGGATGGTAAATGCCACTGCAGGCTCCCCTACGCAGGCACCCCCATCGATGCCAATTTTTGATCCAGCAGCACAGGGCGGATTAGCAGCGGAAGATTAATTCCTTCCTGTCATCTCCCTGGGGACGTTAAATGATCTCAGGAGCAATTTCTCTTGCTAGGAACACTGTAATCCCGAAGCAGACTGCTAACTGCTACAGTTTATGTGGGGCTCTAATGATGGCAAGGAGGTTCCAAGTTTGGAGAAGGGTCATTGGCCAAAGAGGTGTTTATTTAATTAAATGGTGATTTCTTGCAACCCTTCTCTTGTGTGAAACCTGTAGCTTGGAGGAACCATCTGAGTCATTTTTAAAATGTCTGAAGGAGAAAAACCTTAATTAATTAAAAAGGGTGTCCTACCGAGTATGAGCAGTTGAACATGGTCCATGGACTTGGCCTTAGCCATGCATGCTACCCGTCCGCATCCTTGCCCCACTTACCCAGTACAGCTACTTGAAAACAAAACTCTGGTTTAAACTTTTTGGCTCGGTCGTACAGTCTCTCTGCACCCATAGCTTCCCGTCAATATGCTCCTCTGTAGCCTGCCACACCAAACTGCTCCGAGCCTGGTCTCCAGCCCATGCTAGAAGATGGCCCAGAGGAGAGCAGATCAACTGAGACTTGCAGGCAGCTGTGTGACACCTCTGCTCCTGTTCTCCCTTACTCTTGACGCAGGAGGCTGCCTCACCGGCGGGAAGAAGACATGGGAGTATTCCCGACTGCAGCATCAGGGATAATAGTTAAAAATTCATCACGGCGCTCTCCTGTCTGCCTTCAGATGACGAGGCGCCCTTTTCCCCAGGCCACTTCTGCGCAGCGAGGAGCATGCCGTCACATCATTTCTGCAGCGCAGTGAGTACACGTGGGGCTTCCCTGCCCCAGAGCATGCACTCGCAGACAAAAATAAAATGTGGAACAAGAAGCGAATAGTAAGGAAGAGCTGAAGAGAGACGAGATGAGAGGAAGGCTTCTGGTAATCATGAGTTTGAAAGGGAGTCTCAAACAGAGACGGTTCTTGGCAGCAGGAAACAGAAGACAGCTCTAAGCGGGGAGAGCCGCGTGAGTGACATACAAATGGGAGCGTGGGAGCAGCCAGCCCCTGCGGCTGGAGCAGCAGCGGGAAGGGGAGGGGGAGCCGCAGGAAGGGCGAGCGGAGCCGTGGTCGACTTCGGATACGCCTGGTGCTGGAGGAAAGAAAGAAGAAGGTGAACTGGGGTCTGTGGGCACTTTTATCGCGAGATGTACCAGCGTGTGGATCTACTGGCAGGATCAGCCAGTCCAATACAAAGCCTGTGTGCCTGCTCTCACCCTGGAGAAGTGCAAAGCAGGGCTGGCAGAGACACGGGGTGCATCGCATTCACTGCAGTACCACCGGCTACGGGCATTTGCAACCAGCAAATTACCCCGACGCAGCTGACGCTCAGTAGCTCATTACCCCCCAGCAACCCGTTCCTCTGTCGGAGTTCTTACTTGAGGGCCCAGCTTCAATTTAAACCTGGCTTGTAGGGGTTTAATGTGCACCTGCAAATTACTGGCTGTTTAAGACTTGTCCCTACACAGAATTTGTATCACTTCAATTTAAATCAGACAAAAAAACCAGTGGAGACCTCTCTGTAGGTACAGCGTTCAAGTAGATCCCAGGGGTTTATTTTGCCCTGTATGTTTTCAGGTGTAGCGTAAACTCGTACACATACTTCAATCTGTATGTGCCTATTTGTGGAAATGGACTGCTCTTACTGAGCCGCCTCAGCATCCTGCCTTTGAAGAAATCGTGGCAGGGAACATCAGAACAATAAGGACGGAGGAGGGGGAGGCAGGCAAGGATATTTTGAAGTGAAAAGCAGAATGAGAGATGGGATGGGGATTACAGACATGAAAAGCAGACCATTAAAACCAGGGGTCTCATCCTGTCCCCTGCTAAGAATTAATAGCAACAGTTATATGTATCTTGTGCACGGGTGTGGAATTGAGTCTGCATTGCAAAGGATGAATTTGGGGAAGATAACCAGCAGCAAAGACAATAGCTCAAAGAGCTGCTTTGCTGACCACATCTTCAGTTCCAGTCACTTTATGCACTAATCCAGCAAAGCAGTCAAATACATGCTTAGTTGCAAGCACGTGAGTAGTTTCACTGATTGCAAAGGCACTACTCAGTTGTTTTAAAGGTAAGTGTAAGCGTGCTTTGCTTGCTTCATCAGGCTTTATAAGAGCTGGATGCGCAGCCTCTAAATCAGCACCTTAAATGATACCCCGACACTGAAATACAGTCACTGAAAATTAGAATAGAGGGAAATCAGAGACATGCAGGATGGATGCTTTTTAAATAAATTGAATAGGCCGAAGGTGAACTCCCTATGTATTAACAGTTTATTGCAACGGTTTACGTGTGGATTGCTCCTGTAAAGTTGCAAGATTGCTGCTATTCTGTTAACGTAACAAATCACTAGTGGCACCCAGTGGCTAGAAGGGTTAATCAAAAATTTACCTTTGTCCCTCATGATTCCCCTCGCACAAAAGTTAGCGTTTAAATGCAAACACCACTGTCTTGATATTACACGTATTAAATCCAAACATAGCTATTCTTGAATGAGGTTTCAGCTGAAAGGTATCTGCTGAGTAATGATTGCAATTTCTGTTCACAGCGGCATTTAGCCTGCAAAGTAAAATGCTTAGGCTTCTAGTACAGCACACAGCAGGCTACAAACCCACTGCATTTTGGCGCGGTTGTGGGATAGTTAATGCTTATTTATTCTGTGAAAGCACTAAACCTGCACAAATGAAAATTATGCCTGTTGTAAGAGTTCCAGGACTTTCCTCCAGAGAACACTTTCCAAAATTTGCTGACTTTCAGTACTTATGGAATTTCAAGAGCCAAGTGATGCATAGGAAAGTTAAAACCCAGCTAGTAAATGAAATGAGCTATTAACCAAACTGATGAGAGGGAACGCCAAAACTCCATAGCAATAGTTTCTGGATCTTTAGCCTCTACTTGGTGCATATATGATGAAAAAACGCGTCTTCTAAAATACAAGTAAAACCTACCTGGTTTATTACTGAATGATACATTAAATGGGCTTAAAGTACATGCCTGATCCTGCAGGCTGCGGTAGTGATTTCAGTGGGATGAATCGTGTGACTTGAGTTTGTAGGGTTTTATGCGTTACAAGGCTAGGTTGCAGGCAGAGGCAGAGGTTTGTTATCCCCATTCGCTCATTGGGCCGTGCCAAGGTAGAGCCCCTTCACACCGTGTTGTGTTTCTCTGCCACCTTCTCCTCCAGCCGGTGGCTTACAGCAGGTCAGAGCCACCTTGTCCCCACCTGACGCTTCTGCTATCAGGCTGATGACAATTTCTATCAAAACTCACAGCTCTATCTGTACACCATTTTCTACTCCCCTGTCTCCCTCTTTGTCAAAAGGTGGCGTAGCAAGAGAGGGAGAAGATGCTAATCTCATCCCTGCTCCGTTTTAGAGACAGGAATTCTGTGTGTGGGGTAGGAGGATAATGCCAGGAGCCTCAATGATTGGGTTTGCTCTGGCTCCCTGCAGTGCTGCAGGAGCAGATAGGGGCAGTGAAGCCATGTCACCAGGGTCTTGAGGAATGGGGCAGCTGAGCAGGAATCACATCCTCATACCCTGCCAAGCTCCCCGCGGCATCTGAACAAGGGCCATGGCGGGGAATAATGGGCCACGGCCAGAAGGTTGCTGCAGCCTTGTTATTTCCAGCCGCCGGGGCAGCCTTTCGAGGCCGAGGGACAGTCGCACCCAAGCCCCAGTGGTCCTGCGGCAGCAACTTTTCAGAAGTCAACTACCAAATACAAGGTGGAGAGCAATGCTCTCTTCCTCCTGACACTGGACAGCTGGTTTCTGCTGGCGTCTCCTGGGTCAGTAACAGCTGATTTTACCTGCGGCGTGATGTTGTGTGGGTTGCTATGGCTTCGGGGAAACATGGATTTAATTCCCCGTGCTCTCCATGCAGGACACCTCCGGAAAGCTTTACTTGTGGCATTCAGACCTTGCTGGACCAGGAGTAATAGGGTGGTAGCAGTCTTCATTTCTGTTTCAGCCATTTTGTACATTTCCTGCCATCACAAGGACCCAGACCACCAGTCATGCCCTTTCCAGCTCCTTTATATGGAATATAACTGCAGGTCATTTACTACAGTTTGTGATGGGTTGCAGGGAAGCATTGATGGCCCTGGTGCACGGGGTGGATATTTTGCAGATGCTTCGTATGTCTCTATTCTTGGCTTTTCCAACATTGCAAATAATAAGTAGAAATGTAAGTCTCTGGGCAAGAACCTCCTGACCATCAAGGTCAGATCTCTGCAATCACAGGTGTTATCTATCTTTCCCTAATGTAAGTTGATTTCTCCTTGCAGAAACTGGATAACCTCTCTGTGCCTCAGTATCCACGCCCATAAAATGGGTACGTTGTCAGACAGGAGTGTGGTAATGGGAGGGCAGTGCTGTAGGATTACATTGCTTGCCAAGAACTTCACGCTCCTCCATTGGGATGTACCACAGAAGCGCGTGTTAGCTTTTAAAACTTACATACCCTTCCAAACAGTCTCCTTGAAAAGTTTTTATGTACCGTCATCGCTCTCATCTCTCAGCACATTCCTTAACCGAACTGCGTGGTGTTGCCTTCATTCATCCCCTCGTCTCCCCCGCCCTTCGCTGCCTTCTCCCAAGGCGGGTGTGAAGTGTGTGCGCAGCAGAGTGCTCTGCCATGGTTCATTGCTTTCTCTTGTTGGTTGCTTTCTTTTCTTTGGTTGCTTTCTTTTCTTTCTTCCCAAAGAAAGAAGTGAGCGGAAATGCAATAGGCGGTGTAAAATTTGCAAGCCAAAGAGAGAGCATACATTCATTCCCATGTGCACCGCTTAACAGGAGGCTGAAAAATGTTCCCTGGCTCTTCTTGTCTGTGCAAGAAGAGCTCCTTGCCCAGCTGGTGAGTACGGAGTTTAACCCATGTGGGCATACTGGTATAACAGGGTTCAAATGCCCTTTCTGGCATGTCAGCACGTCCTAACTCAGCCTCAATTATACACTTTCCAGCTTTTCATTAAGAAGTCACAGTTCTGTGTGATGTCTTGTGTTTGGAGGTGGCTACAAAAACCTGTTGGGCGTTGGCTGTTTTCTTAATACAGTAATCAAACACAGAAGTGCTAAACCATTAATTCTAGAGAGAATTGTTTTTGTTTTTTTTTTTCTTTTTAAACCCCAAGAGTATAAAATCCAAAGAAGACTTAATACAATTATTCCTAGGGGATGGTGTTCATAAGTGCTGTGACCATCTGGGCATACAGCTGGCTAAACATAGCCTCTACTGCCTTCTCCTCCAGGAGGGATCCTTAGAAGGGGCAGAAAAGGGCTAAAACATTACAAAAGCTGACCTCTTTTCAGTAAGAGCATCCTCCCTGTTTGGAAGTGTTGATTGTTTGGCCTCCCCCAGCCACTGAGGCTGCTTTATTGTGTATTTATTACCCAGATGAGGGCTGGAGCAAGGGTTCCTTGGCCCATTTATAAAGCAATTTAAATGAGACGGCGGCTCTGGGCGGCAGTGCTCAGGACCGGGCTGAGCTGCTGCAGCAGGCGTGCCAGCGGGAACTGCCCTCAGCCTTAGGAGTGGGGATTTACGGTTCACGTGCAGTTCAAGCACGGCTCCCGCCCTGGGATTATGTACGTGGCCAGTGCTGGGGCATGCAAGACAGGCTGCTGGGCAGTCCTGAATCCCGCAGCTAGAGAGGGGGGCTGCTGGCACCAGGCTCCTGCGTGCCTGGGGACCTTGCTGCCCACGCTGCTGGGCTCTGGGGCAGCAGGGAGCCCCGGGACCTGGCAGGTACCGCTCCATCTCCCTGGCCCTCGCTCTCCCTGCTCCATCCCTGCGTGCTGCCCAGGCTGGCAGGGCTGACTGGCCCCCTGCAGCCCCGGCGGGGAGGGAGTGCTATTTCGGAAGAGGGCTGCGGTTCATTAGCCAAATGGCGTGAAGGGACTTGCACCCTCCTCAACGATGCTGCTCTCACGCCAGAGACAACTGAGTGATGCCAGCTTTTTGGGCAGCCGCCTCTAACCCCAGGGTTTCACCACTGCAACATGCAGTGTCGCAGGTGGGGTAGAAGCCCCGACAGGAGCGGTGCTGGCCCTCCTCCCCACCGGCTTGGCCCGGCACAGCCCCAGGACCAGGCAGGGAGGTGCTCCATCCCACCCGCCCATGCCAAACTGTGTGATTGCCTCACCTCAGCTGCAGTGTTTCAGCGCGGGGCCTTTGGCCTCCGGCTGCGGCTGCATGAGAAATGGCTGTATTCCAGCAAATCCCACAGCCTGCCGGGCCTCACCATGAGCTCAGCATGGCCCTGGGGGAAGTATAACCTGAGCCATAAACAAGTTAGTAAGGAACAAAACGATATGTGAACGGACCATCGGTGGGTCTAAATCATCAGCTGAGACTAATTTACACCACAGAAAGATTGACATATATGTTCAAGCCAGGAAAGCCCAATTATTTAAAAAAAAAAATTCAATCTGTTCCTGCTTACAGAAACACCTTTCTTATCAGGGCAATCCTTCAAAATCTAGCAATCACCAGCAAAGCCCGAATTCACTATCGATCCACCTTCAGCTCTCACATACCTTCTACACCGATATCATGCTGCCTTCAGAGCCCCCAGACCTCCTCTTCCCCAGCCTTGCTTCCAGCATCTGCAGCCTGGCGTGAAGCCCAACCTCCCGGTCACTCTGATCTCGACCACCACGGCCACGCAGGCAGCGTCCTGGCACACGGGGGTGCGGCAGTACTGTCACCTCTATTTTTCCCAGGTAGGAGCTTAGGAAATTTCACAGCTTTCCGATGCAATTAAAAAGCACTGGGCAGGCACCTTGTGTGTCGTAATATGCCTAAACAGAGAGGGACTAGGTTTTACAGAGAACATATCAGAAAATAAGACCTGCTGTGTCAGGTCAGATCAAAGATCCATCTGAACTGGTCAGGCAGTTGGACTAGATGATCATTGTAGGTCCCTTCCAACTGAAATATTCTCTCCTATCCTATCCTATCCTATCCTATCCTATCCTATCCTATCCTATCCCATCATCTTGTCTTCATCAGCAGCTGGCCACAGATGCAGAGGGAGGAGTACAAGCACAGGACACACACGTAGTGATCCCACGCTTAGAAATATCCTCTCAGCCTCAGCAAACTTTGGCTCAACAGCTCTGGCCCTACAGGTATTGGCATATCTGACTTTCAGCTCCAGAAGAGAGGGGCGTTGTTGCAAACGGAGGATGAGGGTTAGGGACCGTTACAGAACAAAAAAGTCAGATTTGTCTTATACAAAGGAGCCCAATGGTAGCCAACCTCACCTCCACTGCAGAGGCCACTGCTGAGGATGCCAGCCCTGTGGTGCTGCCAGAGCACACTGGGCCATGCTTACAGGTCAGAGGAATCCTGCTTTCCTGGGCGTGCTGCCACACCCAGGGTTTTGGGCCATTTAGACAAAGATTGTTTTCAGAAGCTCTCTACACCTTGGCTCCATGTGCAGAAGGTGGCTTTCATATCCTTTTGTAATAAAGCCTGGTTACTCTCACCATTCATTAGAGCCCTCTTTTCTCCTTCCTCCTTCTTCTTCCTTTTCCCTTCTTCTTCCTTTTCCCTTCCCTTCCAACACTATGTTAACAGAGTCATTACACCCACACAATTAACTTGCAAACTTTAAGCCGGGAAATGCAAGAGTTAAAGCTCTAGGACAATATTGTCTTGGCCACCGGCACATCTGTAGTGCTTTCCCATTTACACCTTTTGGATCTGAAGCTCTCCAGACCAGCCAGACTGCCTGAGCATCTCTCTGAACTCCTGCACAAGGCAGGGCAGAGAGCAGCACCCCATAGGTGCTGTTTGCCTTTAAGAGCACCCCTACTTCCACACATTTTTGTTGATATCGGTAACAGAAAAGAAATACAACATCCAAATCAATGTTTCTTCTGTTTTATATATAGCCTAACCTTTTAAAACTATGCCACCTCAAAATTTCATTTTAGGGCCTTTATTTTGTTGCTTGTTTGTTTGTGCCAGAAGGAGAGAAGGGGGGGCAAAAATCCCCTTTATTTCTTGAGGAGAGTTATTGTGGGAGCCGCTGAATGCTGCCATGTGGGTCCTACCTGGCAGGCAGTGGCCAGGGGGAAGTGCCCCTGTTCCCTCACACCCCTCACAGCTCTCCTGTTTGTCTGGCAACACCTCTCCGCAGCACTGGGTTAGCAGCGCAATGGCATCCCCGTCTGCAATGAAGCAGCTCAATTGTTCTCGTGGAACAAGACAAAACCCCTGCCCACATTTTTTCTTATTAAAAAGAAGGAAGGAAAAAGCTTCAAGCTCAGAGAATATTTACAAATAGTGCTGACAGACTATTAAGGACACACATAAAGGATTTTTTTTTCCTTCTGCATACATTTTTTTCTTTCCCCGGGAAGGAAATAGTCTTATTTGCTTTTTTTTCCCTTCCCTTCCCTTCCCCTGAGGCAGCGTGGACCAGGGAGAGTTACAGAAGTTTCTTACTTTGTTCTGCTGAGAGAATTGCAATGCCTCCCAGGTAAATTGTCTCATCATCAGTCAGGCTGAGCAGAGGAGTTTGTTATTAACACAAAAATGTGGGGAAAGTAATTTTTCATTTTTACTGAACCTAGAAGTCGTTGAACAAGATCTTTTCCTATTTTTCCTTTCAAACTTTGCTGAAACACAATGTTTAAACGCCAGCATAAAAGTGCCATGCTGAAGAAAGTTAGGTGCGCTGGAAAAGAATAGCTATAATGGAAATGGCAGCCTGAACAGTCGTGACAAGTAGGATAAATCTTCCAGTCTGTGGATGATTTGTTAAGCGTTTTGCAAATATATATACATATTGCAGATATATGGGGGGGGTGTGTGTGTGTATAATCAATAAAGTGTGTGTACGACAGATGGACGGATTAGACAGATAATTATATGATTGCGGGTCTCCCGTTATATTTATGTTCACCCATTAAAGCCACTTGTGAGTTATCCCTCCTCTCCTCGCTCCTGGAGATCAAGGTCATTAATGCCATCAGCCTTCAGGTATGCCTCACACACGGCACAGCCACAGAGGCAGCAAGACGGAGACCTGACGCCTGCTTTGGCAGCATGGCGCAGCTCAGTCTCCTTCATTTTTGAGGAAAATGTAAGCTGGAAAAAAAGCTCTATTTTTTCACTACCCACTGCAGCGGGCTGAAGGTGGGATAGTTATTAGTTGTGCTATCTGAGGAAGCAGAAAGGTGTCTGCATCAACCAGAGGGTGACCTTGCATAGAGGGGCAGGATGCATGCCCGCTCTGGGCGGGTTAAAGGCACGGCTGGGCTGTGCCAGTGGGTATGGAGCTGCGGCTCCCAGGGCTGCACCACCTGCGGGCGCACAGCCCTGGGGTGAAGCCAGGAGCCGCTCTGCCTCTGCTGGTGGCCTCAGCCCAGCAAACGCTGGGGGGTCCTTGCTGGACTCGGCTGGAAAGCCTGGAGAAAGCACAAGAAACCCCCTGCAACGTGTCAGCCTGCTGCCCGCTGCCTGCCAGGGAACTGGCTGCCTGACCCCATCCCGGCCGCGTGCCAGCCTCCTCGGAGCACGGCCGACTCACCGGGGAAGAGGATTTCGGTCCACACCCATTTAGTCACCGGCGTCTGAATTGGAAGTCTCTGACTGTAATTAGAGGCTGGATGTAATGTAACCTAGATAGGTTGCATTCCTGCCACCCCAGCCTTCCCCACACAAATATCTCAAGTCCCTGCAGCAGGCTGAGGGCCCAGCAGCGATGGGGACAACCCACTGCTGGGTCTAAGCCAGGAGTGCGGACAATATCCTGGCCCTTACCTACACCAGCTGGCCACATTGCTCCAGCTGGCTTCCCCTACATGGCTCACCTGGGACAGAGGGGATGGAGGGGAAGCCCTCCCTGTCCCCAGGGCCAGTGCCACCAGCTCCCTGTCCCCAGCTCCCTGCCCCTGGCAGCGCAGGCCCTTCTGGGCAGGCACAGGGCGCTAAGAAAGAGTGAAGAGGGACCAGCAAGCCTCAGCGGTGCACTGATCCCTTGGGATCACTCTAAACAGCCCCATCTAACACTTCATTTTGACCCTTTTAAGCCATTTCTGGATCTGGCTCAGCCCCTGCCTGACCTCGGATTAAGGGAAGCAGAAATGAGGCACAGAGCAATGTTTTCTGAATTCTAGAGAGGACCTTCCTTCTGAAAAAAAAAAAAAAAATCATGGACTGTCTTGTTTCCTATTTTGCCAACAGAGAGAGCAAGGAAGGTAACTCCAGTACCCAGCACTGCGGCAAATAAACTGGTGAGGTGGGTCCCGGCCCCCTACCTCCAACCCAAAGTCTCCAGTGGACTTGCCTTGCTGGAATGGAAGTCTACATTTTTGATGTAGACTAGGCTTTAGATTTCTAATCAATGGGGTTTGAGTTCAAATATTGAATATAAAATATGTGACCTCAGGCTCACATCCTGTTACACCACCAGTGGGAAGAGATGGATTTGGGAACCAACGGTTGCTTTGCTGGCCGTGGTCTTACGAATCCATGTGCAACAGATGAAACAACATCGGCCAAAGTCATTTTACCCCCTGCCTCGCTGCAAGCTGCAGCTCAGCTGGGCCCATGGGTATACCCCCCTGCATCCCGTCCCCCAAAGAAAATACAAAGATTGGTGATCTCTCTGCCCCTGGCCTATTGATGGACGCAAATGACCAGTTTAGCACTTTCATTTCCACACATGGAATAGGGGGATTAAAATGCCACTATCTCCTGATTGTAATGCTTTTTATGCAGGCCCTAGGTAAACACTACAATAGTCAACAAGCCACTGTTAATAAAAATTGCTAATTAAATGAGGGCCAGTGGCTTGCTTTATTGACATAAGTATTTATAGGCTTTTTCTGCTTTCTTGTATTTTCCAAGGCTCTGTATGTTTTGCATTTGCTTTTGCTCTCTGCTCCAGCTTGTCCTTCTAATTATTGCTTTATAGGTTTTTTTTGTTGTTGTTTTAACCACCCTGAGTCAAACATAAGGATCTGCCTTATATCAAGCCCATTCTTTTCTTGGGAGAACTTCTCTAACACAACACAACACAACATGCACAACACAACACAGTATTTTGGAGTTTGTAAAGAATACCATACATTTCTTAAATCTATCTTTTGCATTGTGTTACTAGCCAAGATAACTAATACTTTGGGATAAGACTTGGCTTTTTAGTACACATTTGTCTAGCTCCTCAAGAAATGGGGCCTTAAACCCTGAGTGAAAGGAATTTTTATTCAGCTGAGCTTATCTGTGTTAATTCAGGATATGCAGTTGACTACCAGATAAAGAAAGGTGCCCAAACT
Source organism: Phoebastria nigripes (assembly GCA_035582835.1). Lineage (NCBI taxonomy): Eukaryota > Metazoa > Chordata > Aves > Procellariiformes > Diomedeidae > Phoebastria > Phoebastria nigripes. The sequence goes on from JAYKAV010001709.1 coordinate 609,003, forward strand.
GCAGCTCAGCAAGGGACTCCAACGTATTCAGTCATCCTTCTGCAGAACATGCAGACTATCATCCCTTAATTACTAGCATGCACTATTAATTCTGTGGAAACCTACACTGGACATGGCACACAGGACTGAAATGGCCCACAAAAGCAGAAGGACGATGATGTCAACTGGAGTGCCACACTGCTTTATGCCTCAGAAGACTCTTGTGCGATAGTGAGGTCTGAGCATCACGTCAGCAGAAGAAGATTCCTTGGCAGAACATACCCCAAGGACGTGACACTGCTGCTGGTTGCCGTGGAAGCTAGACTTGCACTAAATCAACTTCTCCAGGTCTCCCATACGCTATGTGCTATCCAGCATGCTTTTCTGCTCAGATACACTGCGAGGCTGACACGTACCGTGGCTTCCGCCTGTGCAAGGTTTTATTCTAGAAGGCACCAAATCTGGTTACCACCTTCACATCACGGCCCTTTGTGGACTACAAATGGGAAACCCAAGTTATCATCAGAAGATGTGCTTTGCAGACTGATCTTGAGTAAGCACTGGATGGGAATACAGGGATATCATTGAGCCAACACTGTTGAGAACGTAAACAAAATTGAATGGAAGTGAATATGATGTAGAGCTTGTGTCCTTGAAAGCTGATTTAAGCTCTCTTGGCTCTAGTTAAGTTTTAAACATTCCTGGTGGGATGAAGGAGACAAGCAGCTGCAATACAAAAGATAAGGGCTGGAGCCTGATTAATATTGGTGTTTTGAAGGAAGAGTTTTCACAGCCCATCTGGGAGTGATTTATCCCCACTCAGAGATACCACCAAACACAGAGCCATTCCAGAAATGAGCAGCCCCAAAACCGATAGTCCTCAAACTGGAGCAAAGAGAGGGGCAAGTGCTAAGGATATTCTGAAATAATCACTCCAGTCAGCAGGTGAATAACAAGAAATGCCAGTTAATAAAAAATAGCAGGAACTGCAATTCTGACCGTATTCTTAAAAATAAATAACAATAAAAGGGCATTAAAAAGAGGTAAACAGCATCTGAGTGCTAGGCAGAAAGCCCAGCACGCTCCAAAACATTGCAGAGCACCTTTCAGCCCCAATGGAGATCGTGGGTTTGAACACATGAAGAACTCACTGCTGGGTAACAAATTATCAGGTGCCTGCTGATCCATGGCAACTGTCCCTGCTGATTCGCACGGTGGCATATGTGGGATAATTTGAGATCTCTGCATCCTCTGTGGAAGATGAGAGAGGTCTATGCTAATATGAACGACCTCACATTTGCTGCAGCCTAAGAGTAGTAATGTAGACAGTTGTCTTCTGCCAGTTGACTGGTGGCAACTGGTTCTCCTGTGGTTTCTTTTTTCTGTGGCTGAGCCTGGATGAGTGTGTCATTGCCTGTATTTTGGCTGTATAGGCTTTTCTTACTGCGATGCAATTCTTTCCTCCCTCCTCAGGTAACCAAGTCACTGAGCCCAGTGTTGCTCCCCCATAATGGGACTGTTCCTGTACAGAGGGTACAGGGATAAGCAGACCATCCTGTGGTGAAAAGTGATTCGGGGACCTTCTGATAAGTAACCACCATGGTTTTGACATTACTATGGCATCCTTCTAAAATGTAGGTCCCATGTGGCCACTGATTTACCATCTATCTAAGGCTCTACTTGGTCTGTAGGGCCTGAGCACATCTCTTTATTGGAAACAAGGCGGTGAGGAACATTTGTTATAAAAATGGGAACTGCACAAAACTAACATGAATTTAGATTTCATTACAAACATGGAACCTGGCAAAGATTAATTGAAACATTTGCCAAGGGCCAATCTAAAGTTCGATGAAATCAAAGGGGGACTTTAGACTGACTTTAACGGTCTTAGGGTCAGGTTGTAAGGCAAATTGGACAAGTTTCAAGGTCTCAAGGTCAATGGATTTTTTTTTTTAAATCAAAACCACGCCACGCTATTAGTTTAAAAGACATTTCAGCCATCAGCCACAGAAATCACTTGGTACCAGTTCAACAGGAACTGGATCAGCTCCCGCAGACCATGGAGTGCAGTCTGTAATGCCTGGCTCCTTGGGCATTATATTGCCCTGGTGGAAAATGCCTGTCACTCTGGCAAAGGGGTAAGGGAGAAGCCAGGCACGAGGTCCTGCTGGGTCTGAGAGCCCCAGACCTCACCTGGGGTGACCCATGGCAGGGCACTCTCAGGAAATGGCCTCTTGAGATGGAGCTCTCCACCGCAGAAGGCGGCAGCCTGTAGACCTACAGGGCACAAGGCAAAGCCAGTCATCTCTTCCCCTATGTATCTGCTTGAGGGAACGGGTAGGGGGGTTGTTTATCTTGTAGGGAGGAACCTTTTCCTTTTGACTCTTGGAAAAAAAGGAACCACATTGTGTATGTTTACTGAAAGTCCGACGTGTTCCCCGAAACATGAAGATAGGGCACATCCTTATAAATCAGGGTGGAGAAAAAATAAGTACAGAAAGAAATGGGCTGGGAGAGCTGCAGAGACAGTGTGTATGCGTGTGTGTGCTCAGCCAGCAAGAGGAATGACACTGACGCTGTTTCAAAGGAAGGTCATCGCGTAGACCATAAATCTCAAACACTTAGAATTTGCTTCATTCGTCTTCGGTAACTCTTTTTTACAAGAAGTTCAGCAACTATCGGAAAATTTTGGAATTATTATTTATTTATGTGGCCCTGCAGCTGTTCATGGCTAGTGATTTAAAGTTTGATGCAGCCAAACACAGCATGACCGTCCTGATCCTGCCCGTGAGGGCCCTGTCCTTAGCAGGGTTGCCACTGACTGCAGCGGTTGTGTGAATAAGGGCTGGGGTGCCCAGGCGAATGGTAGGGGCATGTGCAAGATGAATGCCCGGGGGCAGCACTGCACTGGTGTGAGCGTTCCTTTTGCCTGGGCACAGCCAGGCGCCAGCGGCAGGCAGAGAGGGAGGAGAGCCTTCTGGGAAGGGAGCAGACCTTTGCCATGTTCTTATACCCACCCCCAGGCCTCCCCTTTTGGGCACTCTGGGGGAAACAGACTTCTGCTTTGAGGTGGTGGAGTCCTTTTTACGTCTGCTGCTGGTCTAGTTGTGCTGCTTTGACTCTTCCAGTTAGCTTTGGGCCCATAAGGTTTTGCTGAGCACCAGACGTGGTTCATGAGTCAAGTTCTCCAAAACTCTTCTGCTCAGAGAAGAGGGGGAGGGGAGGGTTTTCTCTAATTGATCACAAGTAATGTAATTAGTGTTTTGCAGTTTTTCTTATCCATGTCTCTTTATCTTCAAGACCTTCATTCATCTTAACAACTATTGCCATTCTGAATTACTTTCAGTGAGCCCACAGCAAAGAACAGATATGTCATTCTCTCTTGTGATCAGCTGCATGAAAATATTAAAGAGAGACAAACTGACCAGACTGAGCATTTAGTCAAATTCCAGCTCTGCCATTAACTTGTGTGGTGGCCATGGCAAGTCATTTCACTTTGCTCTGGGCTGGTTCATTCATACAGAAAATGGAAATAGCAAACTGATCCATATTGAAGGTCTAATCCAGCCCCAACCGAGATAATAGAAGCTTGGCTTTGCTTAGCTTTGCTTGGCGTGGTAAGTCTTTTTGGAAATGTAAGCCTTATTGTTTTGAAAAATCCCTGTTAATCACACAGGGAAAATCTATTGTGTTGTTTAAATAAGCAAACTAAACTGAGGAAAATAACTGCAGCCTCCTCAACAATTGAGAAGCAAATTCTGTAGGCCCATGTTTATAACATGCAGAGCATCCTGATCTCAGCGTGCTTTCTACCACTGCCTCTGTTTCCACCGGAGCACTAGATCGCTTCCTTCAGAAAGTCCGGGTCCACCAGAGGTCAGAGAGGACCTTGATTTATAACAGGTTTAGTTTGCAGTCCAAGAGCTCCTTCCCAAGCAGTTGGACGCTTTATATCAGCTCTTGCTTGCTAACTAGGAGGATTAATGACCACTTTGCAATTCCATCTTCGGCTACCAACCACCGACTGTCATGCTTGACTGCCTCCTTTTCCAAGACCAAGGGGCTAGAGACATCTAATGGTAACTGCATGCATAGCAGAGCATCTTCTCCCACTCTAGCAGGCTGTCCTGTAAGATACTGGTTCCAATATTTAACTCCTTCAGTACCTCAGAAGCGTATGTGCTCAAGACCAATGAAATGGCAACGGCTGTGTGGGTGTATGACATCATGGCATCCCACTAGAAGGAAAAATAAGTGATGCAGATGACTCCGGGGCAGAAAATGGACAGTAGTCAGTGAAAGCATTCAAAATTCGTTCAGGTGCCTGAATGTTGCTGGGCTCCATCTTGGCTCTGTTCTCCTCTTCCCTGGAGGGTGGAAGAAGGATTTAAGACAGGAGAGGTGCATGAACGAGTTACTATAGCATTGTTGACACTGGAAAAACACCACACCGAATGAAACATGTGGTCTTCCATGGAAGAGAAGAGGAATAAAAGAACAAAGTCCTGGAGATTAAGGAAGGGAAAACAGACTTGGTTGAATGGACAAATGCCCTTTGTTCTGCCTTCAGGGTGCCCCGTGCCCTGAGTGAAATGGGTTCGTGACATGAAAGCTGCAAATTCCTGAGCATATGCTCAGAAGACGTAATATTTCCCAACTGTCTTTGCTGAATGGAGAGAAATAGGTGCTGTTGAGCAATCCAGGTAAAATGCACAGTAACAAGTATACCTACAAGAAGGTGCTCAGTAGCTGGGTGGTTTACTGCCCTGCCTGGGAGGATCCCTCAGGAATGACACAGTTGATGACTCAGGCAGCATAAGAGATTCAGCACGGGATTTAGAGGAGAGCCTTTGCTTAGCAAAGCCAGTGATTTATATACTGGCACAATGTATATGTTCAGAAGCCTCATTTTTGCGCAAAAAAAGGCCAAACAACTTCAAAACAGGCTAGATAAAGGGCGATCAAATAAGGACATGATTCTGAAGTACTGAAGGCCCCTACCTTTTACAAAGAAATCCCCTTATTTGTATAGACTGAAGTCCTGACGTGCAGTGAGCATGTGAAATGCCTGGGGATTTCCAGGTGTGCTGCAAGTGCTCAGCTCTTCTCTGGACATGGCCCCTCGCTAGCAGAGGTGGGACAGGAGCTGGAACAGAGCACTGCAGAGTCTGGTCCTGATCGCAACACTGGCCCCTTTTGCTGCAACATTCCCGTTCGTAAGACCAGAACAGCGATACCCCTTGTAGTCCCCAAGGGTGCTGGTGAGACTCACCATGGCCATTGATAGGCAAGCCGTGGAGAATCTCTCTCAGCACTGCAAACTACTCCTATCTGTCCCTTCCCCTCCTAGGGTCGCTCCCATCTCAAAGACTTCAACATGGGCAGAGACAACTCAACTCCTTCCATGAAGAGCCAAAGACTTAAAGTGACTGCCACAGTGGAAAGCTGGGCAGTTACTTCGTAAACCACTACAGCAGGAGTCACCAAGGATTGCCTGTCAGCCTCCCAAGTAATTAGTATCCTAGGGCACTATATCATATGCAGCTGAAAGGCGGAGGAGCGAAGTCCAGGAGCAGCTGTAGAGTACACTACAAGTAAAAAAAAAAAAAACCCCAAACTACCCTAAACCCTGAAGTTTTTAAACTACAACTAGGGTCACCATAATCCCAGTCTGGCACAAGCATCCAGCCATGCCTTCCACCTTGCAAAGGGTGGCTAAGGGGGATCCCAGGGAGCAGAGTGGGAAGGCAGCCTCCCTGCTTGGTGGAAGGTCGCCCTCAGCCCTTCCTCACCAGCTCTGCTCCTCTGACTGCTGTGAGGCACCGTCCTTTCCCTCCTTATGTGTCTGGTGGTGGTGTCCTTGCTTGCTGAGAACACCAGGACTGAATGCATGGTTTCCTCCAGAGAAGGTATTTAAGAGAGTTGTAAGTGCCATAGCTAGCCATGACAGCTAAGTAACTACTGCCCAGCACATCTGGATTAGCAGTGTAGTTACAGCCCACGTCTTCCTGACACCTAACACAGAGTGTGTTCCTCTAGGGCTGCTCAGAAACCAAGTGGCAAAACAGTAGTGTGATGAAACACAAAAACATACTTGGTTGTGATGATATCATTTGCAATGACTTATGTTTGTTTATATTTTATTTCTGATATCCACTTATATGCTCTCTGCAAGGATTTTCATGGCTTGTCCAAGGCCCATTTAATTCAGTGGCTTTGTGTCAACTTCATTGAGTGCTGGATCCTGCTTGGGCTGTGAATTGGTCCTTCAATAGGTACAGCTGTAAAAACATATTAGCTACTTCTCTGTAGGCCTGTTTTTTCTGTTAAAAAAATAGTGTATTTGCAGAAGAATGGAGTTTCAGATCAAAGGAAGCCATTTTCCATTTCAGGTTGAATTCGAGAAATAGCTATGGCCTAATTAAAAAAGAGAAGAGGGAATGTTGAAATTTTGGTATATCCAAGCCATCTTGTTATTTTTTGGGGAGTGGCCTTTGGTCCATGGTGGCTCAAGGGATAAAGCACAATCCCAGACTGTGGGACGCTTAGGTATTCAAGACTTATCTGCCTGTTTTGGAATAAAAATCATAACCAGGCTCTTGTCCCTGCCAGGAGCAGCTCCTAGCCACCAAGCAGTCCAGAGGGATGTGCTCCCCATGTCCTGGCAGAGCTATTGCACTCAGTAGAAAGAGACACTTGAACATTCATTGAACTAGAGAAAGAGGAGGACTTTATAGGTCAGTAATTAAGACACTCGTTTGTTGGTCCAAGTGCTGGAGAGCTCTGACATGGACTCAGTACTCTGTAGGCTACTGTGGATGGTGCTCATGGGGTTTGAATCAGGAGACACTCAGACAAATGGCTTTCTGCAGTGTGGATGATCAAGTTAAGGTGAAGAGAGAAGGACAGTTTTTCCTCTGTAGTTTTATGAGCAGTGTCTAAGCTAATGTCTAAGACTTGTGATCTAGTCTTTTGTTTCTAACCTCCTCCATTCTTATTTAAAACGCCCCAAAAGAATTTTTTGTTCTCTAAAAAAATGACTAGGTCAGTCTTGAGCATTTTTCCTTCAATTTTTGAGCTCTAACATCACACTGAAAAAACGACTTTTGTTGCAAGCCGAGTCCCACATTTTCTTGCTAAGAGGTGTGCACTGTACTTCAATACTAAGCTGTCAAACTCCATGGGACCCTACCACCCTCTGCTTACCTCCTATTGATTTTGAAGCTGGGAACTGCTGTATGAAACTGATAGGCTGACTGGGCGTTAGCTTGGGTCTTGAGGCAATTCAAGGGTAAAATGATCTAATGCGACAATATGTGAGAACTCAGCATTCAGGGTATTATCATTCTTGACTAATTGCCAGTGCCATGAAACTGGCCTTCTGTCGATCACAGCCAAGGAGAAGGCTGACATGGTATCTCAGTGCACACACAACTGCCTAATCTGTAGCTTGCAGTAGACTTAATGACCATAAAGAAGATTTCAGAAAGAAAAAACAAGGCAATGTTGATGAAAAAGGATAGATAATAGCTGATTCAACCAGGCTTCCTTAGTGGAGAAAGATGGCTAGCCATAGGATGAAAAGAGGCTCTGGTATTTTCTTGAGCTGCAGTCCTTTTGATCTTAAGCATGTCTTGAGTTTTTTGGGTTGCTTTCTTAATCTTAAAATGATTTAAAAAAAATCCTTTTTAGAAACAGGCTGCCCCAGTCTGTGCCCTACTTCCTGCACCTGGACACCGGACAAAGATGTTACGGCTTTCAGGAAACAGCACATTTGTCAGCGTGCAGCCCCCAGCCGAACAAAGGGCTGGATTCATGAATGCAATATCAACCATGGAAATGTTCCACCCCTGCCCCTCCCCGGCTTCTGGCTCAATCTGTTGAAACAAAAAATGAATTGTCATTGGATTTTGCAGCCTTTGAGGTTCCTCAGCAGATCAATACATCTTGGACACATTGATGGCCCCCTAATGAAACTGCGTAAGAATCGCAAGAATTTGAGCTTAGGTTGTGAGTAATTTTTTGGGGGGTTGTTTCTAATAAGGAGAAGTAATACAAAACTGCTACCAAAGAAGAGATGAGAGGCAGTCTCGGCAGCAAGGAAAGGTAAGTGTGCAGTGAATTACAGTCAGTTCTGACTTCACTCCCACACAGCAGCACCACTTCAAAATTTCCCTCGCCCTGGAGAAGCAGGGTACCCTTTTGACAGGAACTTGGTGTTCGTTAACGGTGTTTGCTCTGCCTGACATGACATTTAAAAGCTCTAGACCTGTACCACATTTATTCAATGTTGTCATATTCAGCAAAACATTTAAGCAGTTATTCAGATTGAAGCACCTAAGTAGTCCCACTGTCAACAACAGGACTTCTCAAATGCTTAAATTTATGCACGTGTTGAAGTACCTTGCTGAATCAGGGCTTCAAACCCTAATAGCCTGCTGAGCCAGAGTGATCATTCCAGTCTTTACCCCCAGAGCCTTACAAACACCCCTGGCACGCAACGTACAAAACTAATTTTAGTTAATTGGATAAAATTGTATATGTACACTTAGTGACCTCTGAGAGTTTTGAAAACTAATTATGCCAGTGTCACCCTCCATACCTATTTCATGATTAGTCACATCCACCTATAGGAAACATGGCACTGTCATCTGACATGCTCTGTGATCTGTCCTGAAGGCTGGCACATCTCCAGCTCCGGGTGGGTTTTCTCCACAGTTGTCACACAGTGCGGTGTAGCTACCTGTGATAACTGATGAGCAGACAGATGTCTTTTGCACTGCCATTTTTAATGTGTTTCACTACATACCCCTTTCAAAGACTAATAATTTCCGCCGGGCAAGAATACTGTCAGCCTGGCATCAGATAAGTTCTCAGGCAGAGCGCTGTACCCTGCATTGCCTATTTTATCTAATAAAGACTTTTCCATCTCTGGTCTACTGCTTATAATTTAGCCTTCATAAATTGACTTGCCAACACAGTCAGTTGGACAGAAAAAAAGTAAGATGCTGACGTATCTTCACGCTCCTTTCAGCTGACATAAAACACCTGTTGTCAAAGTAGGGTAAGTAGAGGGGAAAACATTTTGGCAATTAGAAACTGAATTTCAATTTACCATCCTCCTGCCCTTCCAGTTCTGTGACAAGAAGTAATACTTTGGTCATTCACAAGCTGACACAAGATAATGTTTTGAGGCTGGAGCTGAAATGAAGTTTGAGATTAACCTTTTTTTTTTCAGGATGGGAGTAACTGCTCAACCTACCTAACCAAAAACTTTAAACTAAAATAGGGTTGTGAACAGCACAGGTAGCATCAGAAGTATCATCATCTGTTTCCTCCTATGTAAGAACAGCTTTTCAAAGGTGCTTATTTCCCCTCCCCTTTGCTCCTTTCTTCAGCTAAGGTTGATGCCACATGGCTTGGTCCCTACTCTCGACAGAGCCACCAGTGCCTTCCCAGGCAGGCTGCAGCAGCCATGGCTGTGCATGGAGGCTGCCTGTGCACAGCTGGCAGGGTAAAATGGTCCCCAGATGTTTGAAGAGTACACAGTGAACATCCCCCCTGCAGACAATATCAGCAGCAAGTATCGGGAGGTAACTAGGCACGTCTGAAACTCCCCTGCACCCGCTGCATGGCTGGGTGCAGGCAGGGAGGGCAGGAGCAGACCTGCGCATTTGGCAGCCTGGTGCCCACATGCAGTTTGCATTTTCCACGTTGCTTTAGTTCAAAGGAGCATTAATACATGCATTGCTAATGAGATAAAGCGGCCAAGTGCCTGCTGTGCTGGCTTAGGGAATGAGCACGGCTTTTAGCACTCCGACTCTCCTAGTGCTGAGCTAAGGGGACATCCGCCTCGGCACACACAGCCCCATGGAGAGGTTTGATCCTCTTCTGCCCGTTGTCCTCACCTGCCGGTGCACCTGAGGCAAGCGGTGCTTTCTCTCTGTCAGACCATTACATACCACAGCCCAAATCCTGCAGACTCTTAGGCACACACAAGAGACCCCACAGAGGAAAGCCAGCAGGGTCCTGGGAACGAAGGTGTTCATGGACGTGTCTGCATGACTGGGACCCAGAGTTTTTGTAATTTGGGAAAAATAAGCACCGGCTCCTAGCTGTGCAATAAAAGTGCACTATACCCTCATCCTGCTATATATATTAATCATGCTTTGATAATTGTCTCTAAAATTAAGTGTAATAACAACTAAAATGTTTCAAGAGTTTCCTTGGCAGCAGAGTTTATAAAAGGTGTTACCTAGGCATGATGGAAAAGAAAATAAAATTATTCCATCAAACCTCTGAGAGAAATAACAGCTTGGATTTGTTAATTTTGGACAAAGTCTAAATTCTTCTGCTGGCACAGTTTTAAACTATAGTCCTATAATGCTCCTCATACTTCTACAGCAGCGATAAGAAAATTGGCTAAAAAATGGTAATGCTCCTTTTGGATCCTAATGAATCTTTTGAGTCTCACTTACTTAGTTTAATGAAATAATAAAGTTAGCATGGCCATATTGCAGTCCCAGTAACAATATCCTGTGTTGGGATAATGAACGGATCGCATCAGGGCAGGCAGAGTGCCTCCATGGCAGGGCAGAACCAGCTCAACGGCCCTCAGCAATGCGTGGCTCTTCCCAGCTTCTCCCCATTTAGGGTAAAACAAAGATGCAAACAAGATGGAGCTGGGTCCTGAGGACCTCCCCAGGTGGCCTGAGGGGTGCTGTGGGACACGGACCATGCAGGGATCACCAGGACAGGTGTGCAGGCCGGTACCTTCGAGGCCAGCACACCTGCAGGTGGCTGTTCCCACCTCCTTAACTCTTGCCACACTGGAAAACCGAAGGCTGAATAAAGGCTGTTTTACAGAAGTTCGTAGCCATCAGAAAACAGCTTTTAACCCTAAAATTTGAGGGGTTAAACTGATAGCTGAGTTGGAATTTCTTCAGCACATAGCACTGGCAGCAGAGAAAGTAGCGATGTTCAGATGAAAGTAAATAAATACTTTTTGTTTCTTAATCATAGCATGTTCGCCAGGTACTTGACAACTGGATTGAGCCTTTAAAGTCATAACATGTTACCTGAAGATGTGGCTTGATTACAGCCTAGTCATGAATGTATAATGCCGGTTTTCAAGGGGCCAATTAGATTCAGTATTTCATGTAGCTGTTCCACAGAGAGTGAAATTATGCCAGTGTATATTGATCATTTTGGTTTTTAAAAGCTATTTCTTAGTCCAATGACAGTAGCTTTAAGAAGTAAGAATGCTATCTGCAGAGACTGCCCCCAACTTGAGGTACAGCTAACATCCTGAAAGCTGTACTGATTTAATTACAACTATTCAAAGAGAGTGAAAGATTTTATTCAGACTTTCCTGAGGCGGAAAAGAAGGGGGTAATGGAAATTCTTTTATCATCCCAACTGCAGGGGTTGTGACCAAGAGCACGCTCTCATTTACTGTCTATACAGCTGTAATTAAATCACTCCAAATTTCAGAATTTTAGCCATGCCCCAAGTTGGGATAAAAGTTCGCAGCGAAAGAGATGAGATAACACCACATGAAAGCAGTCAATACAAATAACTAGATGCAGTGGCAAGAGAGTTTACTTTCTTCCAGAAAATTCAAGAGCAAAGCAGGACACAAGGCCAGCTGTGCTGCGCCGGCGCTGCCGATGTGGATCCACCTGGACCTTACAGCCACCCACAGCAACGCTATCTAGAGGATCACGGTGCTACTGCCGTGTCCCACCAGCCACATCTGCTGGTTAATAAAATAGAAGTCAAATCCCATCCCTGACCAAAACTTGAGAAAAGAGTTTGGAAAAGCTCCATTTTCCCAGGGAATCTAGAAATCTTTCTTGCTGAGTGCCCCAAAGAACATAAGCTCATTTTAATTGAAAAGAACCACCCCACAATGGCAGGAAATCAGGAAACTAGTTATGGAAATTAAAAAAAAAAGTGAAGCTAAACCTCAGAGCAGGGCTTTGCTATAAATGGATGCATTGATCAGGTCCTGTACGTGTTTGTAGGCAGATTGATTGCAGCTGTTACCTGCTGTGCTCCGGGCCAAGAACGCAGCCAGGCTGCCAGGGAATTAGGTGTGGTTTTGGGCAGGGTGGCAAAGATAGCGGCAGTATGAGAGGTGTCTCCTGATTCAGCAGCACCTGGTCAAGCAGGCTCTGTGCATCCCAACGAGGGGTGACCTACCCAAGGTAGGATGTCAGAACAGGCAAGTGCAGGGTCCCGGCCGCACTGCAATGAACCAGTAGCCCAGCTCCTGCCCCACGAGGTGGGCTCAGCTCTGGGTGTGAGTACAGCTTCTTCCCCAGCCTGTGAACCTTGGACACCCCCAGCTTCCCAGCCTCACACAGCGGCAGGGTGCTGCAGCTCTGGTCCTTGGTGGATGTTCAAGGCTTGGGGGCAGAGAATGCTGTTGTTGCTGCCACCATCCCCATAAAAGGCAGCAAACATGATGCCTCAGCACGTGGGAGAACAGAGTGAAGAGGTGATGCGGGTGTTCAGAGAGAAGGGAGCATCCTTAGGGATATAGAATTTGGCTAGCAGCAAAATTGGCTCCATGGGCCAAGGGCAAGTGGAAGACAGGAGGAGTTAGCCTGGGAAAGGATCTGGCTCAGGATATTGACACATTTTGCCTTGCTTGAGGCTAAGCAGTGTTTGGTAACTATGTAGTACCCTGCCCTCCCACCCCATCCTGTGCACCTCCATGATGTCGGGTACTACGCAATCCTGCACATGTCCTGTTACTGCTTTGCAGCAAACCCATCGATATACTTAGGCAAGGAGAAAAGCACCTAAACACAATCTGTGATAATAACAGAGAGAGCAAATGCTCCCAGCATTACCGCATCCTTAAAGCCCCACTTGGGGAGTTCCTCCCTGGGCATTCATGTTTGCCATAAATTGCTAGGGGCTGACTCTTTCAACACAAGGAGAAACACCATATAGCCAAGCTACTGCATAATGTATAAGATATAGGATATGGCAGGGTTATGAAGCATAGGTATATGAGAATAAAGAAAACATCCGCAGCATGTGGCCTCCGGGGTAAAGGTAGCCCTACCTATCTCTTTTTACAGGGTGGCATCTTAACTGTAATATCTGGCCCCTGTTAGAGCTGGACATACCTCTGAATCCCAGGTAGTGTTGGCCTGTGTCGTTTCAGATCCTTGATCCTGCTGTTCTTGAGCAAAACTCCCATTCAACTGCATGGGCATTTTGCCTGATTCACAGCCGTTGGTTGGACCTTTTGGAGGTCGGGTTGAGAAACAGTGGGGAAGAAAGCAAGGGTAGCACTCTGTAGCAGCTAATGCACCAGATCCTCTCAGTCCTACAGCCTGGCAGAGCTTAGTATCTCCTTTGTCAAAGCGACAGTCAAATCCCCGTGATAGATCATGTAATTATTAACTCTGTTCTCAGGTGATATGCACAACCTGGAAGTTTTCTGAATGCAAGGTGATAAGATAACACTTCAGGGAAAAAAACCAAAAAACCCCCAAATTTCCAGTTCACTAAAATTTCAGAGGTAAACAGTAAAAGGTACAGCAAAAAGATGCTGCACAGACCAAAAAATTCCTCACTGCAGGTGAGGCGATGGCCTGCTGTACAGAGACCAAATACAAACTGACCCAGACAAAGACTAATTAAAAAGTGTTGCATCTGTTTGTATCCTCCGTAACTAGTTTGGCTTGTAATTGTTGGAGTTTAAACTGCAAATAGTTTAATTTCTCTCTTTGTACGAAAAGCTCCCCACTTTTCAGAGGCTCAGCTTTCTGGCTGACATTATCCATGCTCAGAAGATAAGTGATTTTAGGGAGTTGTCCAGAGCAACATCACTCAAATGACTTTCTACTGGTTAACTATTCTCCAGCTAAACCGAAAAGCACAACACTTTTCTCACGGTTGTAGAAGTGGTCTAATGACCTGTTTCCAACCTGGTTTCTGAAGGCTGGGTGAACTTTAGCAGAAATTTGGCACGAAGGCGTAGGACTAGTCATATGCTGCAGTTTGGGAGGTGGTGAGAATTCGAAGATATGTGACAGGAAGAAATCCCCTGCCGAGCATGTTCACTGGGGATCACTTTCTACCCTTTCTATGGCAAAACCAGCAAAAGCGATTAGGGGAAGGAAAAAACCTCCTCTGTGAACTTGCATGTAGACACTTTCACATGAGCCCTTGCAAGGCTTGTGTTTTCCACCAATGTTCTGGCAAACGAGTGATATCAGTCGTGCAAATGCTGGTGAAAAACAACTATAGGCAAATCTTAGGGTTTTCTCTGAATGAATGGTCACAAATAATGTTTTGGAGAGCTCTTGGCTGGAACAAAATCTGTTTAGTCAGAATTTCCAGCACAGCTAGGGACACTAGACTAAAACAGCAGATGAGTTGGAAAAAACACACGCTACATACAGAAATGTCATGGGGACCTTCCATGACCCTCCCAGTGGTAATGTAGCAGAAATAACTAAGCACATAAACCCGTACACTTACGTACTAGGAATTCTCTCTCCTTGAGCTCTTCCTTAAAAGTGTGTGCATAGGATATTGCTGTAAACAGCGCTAATGCATTCATTGATCAGACAGGATGTATCCACTTAATACTGCAGTGCGGGCTTTCCATTTGTTTACCCTTTCCTACGTTTCAGTGGCATTTTCATTTTAAGCAAATTTCAGCATAATCACCGTATTTGCTTAAACCTGCGCATGTGCGACAAAGCCGTTCCTAGCCCATCTGCTCTGGCAGCCTCTGTCATGTAAAATGGACACCCGTCCATCCGAGGTGTTGGAAGCAGAAGGAGGGATCCCCTGTCACACGTGCAACTGAGGACAGAAGGGCAGAGGCACTGGGGAATTGTTATCACCAGACACTATGAGGCACATGTTTCGGAGCCAAGGTTTTACACCCCTCACACATGCATATGTATTTTACCTCATTATTGGCTTCAGCTGTACTTATTGTTACCAATTTGTGTCCCGATGCTATTTTTCTAGGCAGCCTCAGTGGGAGAGACTTGTGTGCAGAGCAATATTTGCATTTCTGCAAGCCTTTACGGGTATACATATTGTTAATATGCACATAAACAGGATGCCATTCATATTTAAACAGTGCTTTCGGAGTCGGACGGCACCACAGCTGAGGGAATGGAAACGTTCTGATTTGTATCACTTATCTCAGTGGAGGTTGCTTCCTTCACATATTCTGACTTCTGCAGAGCCGCTGTAATAAGGTAGTTATATTCACATAGGATGAGACACTAGACATTTAATAACCCCCGCTTCCTCCCCCAAAAGCCTAATAAGCTTGCTTTGCCCGTTGATCTTCACAGTCACTCGCCCCTCCGTTTTTTCCAGACTACTGTGCTTCCTTTATACTTCAGCTTTTTTTTTCATTTTCATTTGCATAGATTCAAGGCCCTAAAGAAAAACAGCTCTGCATTAAAAGGCTATTACAGAAATATAGGCTATTTAAGTAACAATAGAACATGTTTTTCATTGGGAGGAAAAAAAAAAGAGGATATTTTAGTTCCAAATAAGATTTAAAAGGATGTCACAGGATGTTCAGCGTACTTCGGCTCACAGAATTTGTCCTGCAGTTTGTTGCGGCTTCTGCTTTAGTCAGTTCCTCTCTTGCAGAAATAGGACTGTAACAGGACTGTGTCTGTTCAGACGTGCCACCTTCCTCTTCATCCGAGGCTTTCCCCAAGCGCAGAGGACCCAATGCTTCACTGCACTGCACTCTCTACCACTATTTGCTCTTGCGCATTTCACACTGCCTTCAGCAGGCTGCAGGGAGTCCAGCTCAGCAGGGCTCATCCAGGCATCAGTTCCAAAAGCTTTTCATTCCTAGAAGTCACAGCTGTGTCAGGCGGGATGCTTCGCCACTGCCTTTACGAGATAAAGTGCCAAAAGGGTATGCATTTGCAAAAACATACAGTCAAAAAATTTCGGTTACACGAACACCCCCCCCACCCTCGTGGGTGCTTATGTGTGTGCCTGGGGGTCTGCCTTATCGCCCCTGATGGGTTTGATGCCCAGGACTGAGGCAGTTCTTGTCCCAGCTGTCTGCTGTGGCCTTCTGCTGACAGTCATCGTCACTCAGGGGAACTCACCGAGTAGGCTGGGTGTCCTCTCCACAACTTTCTCAAGGCACAGCCCTGCAGTTGGACCTAAGATCACATTCCCACCCAAAAGGATCATCCTGCCTTCTGCCAGCCCGGCTGCGTGTTCCCAGTGCCCCCCCGCCGGCGCTGCTGACCCTGCAGCCGCACAGGGAGTGGGAGCCGGGCGCTGATGGAGCTGAAAGCTCACCCGGCAAAAGGAGAAAGAGATCCTTTTTCACCAGGTCAGCAAGGTGACCTGTCCCACCCTGCGATGAGGTGGCGGGAGCACATGGCTGGGAGAAGTGGGCACTCTCCCTTTCATTAGTCCATCAGTCATTAGTTCAGCTAAGCTGACAGCAAAGTCACATTTTGAGTTTACAACTCCAGCACTAATTTAAGCTGCTTTCAATTTTTGGTTTGCCTTAGCACCCGGGGCTGGCAGTGCCGCAGCCGCAGAGACTTGCCAGTGCCTCTGCTAGGGGACAAGACGCTCCACCAGAGAGAGAGGAGGGCAGGGCTGGCAGCAGTATCTGCACCTGCCGCAAAGCCATCTTCTCACGTCTTTCTTTGGGAGGGCTATTTTTAACGGGACCATTGCTGTGACTCAAGACGTCAAAGTGCAGCTTCACAAACAGTTGCATCACTGCAAACAAGGTGGAAGCAAGCTGTGAGGACGTGGGGACAGGGAAGTCCCCTCAGGCCAGCCGCACCACAGAAGCCACCGCGCCGTGAGGACCTCCGACAACACGGGGCTCTGGAGATGTTCAGGAGGGAAGAGGCTTCCCTCTCACATTTGGGTGTATAAATGAGGTGTTACCTGTTCCCTTCAAGACTCAAGCTGGCTTTCAGGCAGGAGCTTTGCCTTTGCCTAGGCTCTGTGAAGGATTGTACAGGATACATGAAAAATCCTAACATTTTATTCAGTGACAGAACTAATGCTCTAAAAGGAAAGACAGTTTGGTGGTATTTTCAGCATATACTTTTTTGCCAGTGAGTGAAGAGGTGGCCGCTTTATAGGTGTGAAAACGAGAGGCAAAGGACAACAAGCTCTTGCTTCCGTCCCTGTATTTTAGAAAGCAGTAGACAAACCAGGTGGTTTTTGAATGCAGGACAAAAGGTCCTCCAAACAGAAATACGCAGGGTCGTGACTCTTCAGTGTTATTCTCATGAGGGAACAGAGAGGATTAAAAAAAGAAACCCTAAAACCCCAGTGACATATTTACTAATTTTGTGTGTGAAATAGCAGAAACAACTAATTTCCCCACCTTTATCCAAGGATTTCCATAGCCCATTTTTACCAGGTATCCAGGGCAGACTCACGGATAACTGCACTTCATCATTCCACCAGGAAGCTCATTCAGACTGAAAGTTGGACTATTGGTTTTTAATTTTAACGCAGTTTTTCATTTTGATAGCTCTTCCACCTGACACGGAATTGCCACGGTGCAAATTGAATACAATAAAATTGCTAATCAGCCCATTAGAATATGTTGATGATAACATCTATTAGTTGTTGAATAATGTCTTCCTCCAATGTATTTTGAATTAAGTCTGCATGATAACAAAATTAATCCAGATATGTGTACCTACCCATAAACACAGCGTGCACATGCACGGGCAGCCTTCTCTTGGAAATCCATACAACTTTTTAACATGGTGACAATCCCATGCAAATACCAGTGAAAGAAAATGTGTCTTCAAATAGTGAAATAAGCAATTAAATGCAAAGAAATTATCCGTGAAGTAAGACAGGCTACAGCCATTTGCTCTGATCAGGTGTCTTTCATGGGAACACAAAACCTATTACAGGCTCCAATCCCACATCATAGTGAATTTTTCTGACTCAAGTGCTTCTTATCCCAGGAATACCTCCCACATTTTACCTCCCCAAGAGTTAAAACAAATCACTCTCCTGCACTGACATCTTCTTACCCCATTTTCTCCTGCTTTTTTCCAAGCTCTTGCCTGACAATTTCTTAGGTCCTTAATTCTGAGGCAACAATTTTTCTCAGCACCCCAAGAAGAAGAGCCCTTAGCCTGTTTCTTTTAAGGTCTCATTTAATTTCTCTACCCCAGTGCAAGTCTTCCCTTACTCTACTATTGCAAAGACAACACAAACTTCTTTTCTTGGCTGCCTCTTCTTGGGAAAGATAATTTCCTACACTGGCGAGTTCCCCTGTCAGCATCCTCTGGTGCTACATCCCGCATGGCTGAAAGCTGCCACACCAAGAATGCCTTTGTCTGAAGCTGAAAATAGATAGAGAGTAGCAGCAAATCTCTTATTTTTTTTTTAATATGCTCTGTTAAAAGCTCCTAATCATTATAAAATAAGAATTGTTGAAGTTGTTAAGAGGAAATTTGTCCCTGTCTACAAACACAGGTTCTTTATATTCAGCAGAATCAACCTTTATGGTAATCTTCTAAAAGAAACATAGCAGTCCTATTGTAAATCCCTATAATTTGGGGGAGTTTATTTTCTGATAGGAATCTTGGGATTTTAAATGGGTCAAAATCCAGACTTATCCAGTAATGCATAATAAGAATATAATATTATAGAAACTTTCTCATAAAATAGTAGAGCCCACTAGGAGAGCAACTGTGGTCAGAATCTTACTGACAGTTTGATTTTCATATATTGGAAATGATAGTCCAAGAGGATTTGTAACCTTGGGCATTTGAGAAAAATGTCACTAGGCATCTCTGCATCTTTATGCATCTAAATACCTTCAAGGATCAGGTTCTCAGTGCACCTAAAGCTCGTACAAACCAGCATCTGTGTCACTTAAGGCTCGGGTTTGAGAGGATCTACTTGCAAGAAACATTAGGACTCTACCATACGCAGATAAGAAGAGGAACAATACAGTTGAAATGGGCAGAGATGATTCAGTTCAATCTGAGGAGAGTTGCTTTGTATTCCCAGTCAGTTTAACAATCCTTTCATCTTTCAAGGAAATTATAACTGTGATTCACTGGGACAAAGTCAGCAACTTCTCTTTTTATCTAAGTCCTATTATTGGTGCTTGTCACAGCCATTCAGGGACCTCCTGGGAATCAAATGGACAATTGCATCCTCCTCTCTCTGCCAGCAAGAGGCTGGGTATCATTAACAATGCTTAAATTAATAGAGAATTTTGGAGGGAGTAAATGTACCCCTGCAGGAAACCACGGATGAAGAGACAGGATATACGTTTCAGTTCAAAGTCCTGCCGGTGAGTAGAGGTCTGTGACATTTTCCCGTTCAAAACTAGACATTCATAAGTTCACTGCAGCAAGGTGCACATTATTGTTTTGGTCTATGGAATCAATAGCTGTGAGGGAGGGGGTGGAAGGTGGCTTTTTGAAAAAGGGAGCGTTTTTCACAATGGAAAGAAATCCATAATGTGTAATAAGTGGCTGTAGGTGGTTCCCTGCCCTTGCTCTTTTTGTGCAATATAGGTCTCAGGGCTCTGAAAGGAACTGGAACACAGGGTGAGCTCTTTTATCAAACTTTGTATTACTGTGGATAACATAGCATCCAAATTTTGCCAGATTAGGCGAGCAGAGGAGACATGTAGAAGCCAAATAGCTTGAGCTTAGTCTAGGTGAGGTCAAAGTGGGGCTGGTAAGCAGAGGGGAAGCCTGGCTTGTGGCCAGCTGCAGCCCACCAAACCTTTGTGTGCAGCCAGGCAGAGGGATTTCCTATCTGTGGCCGAGAGCCAGCTTATCCTGGAGGCTGCAGTGATTCTGCCTGGCAGCAGCAGACGAGGGGCTACGCTGGGATGAGTGGCCTGGCACTCCAGGGTTGGAGCAATAAGCCAGTTTGAGCTGAACGCAGCCTGCACCCCTGGAGTTACCGGAGCTCGGAGCATCCTGCAGCAGTGTGTTCCTTCTCCTCACTGCTCCTCCATCATCCTGGGTACACTTTACCTGGCAGTGAGAAACCGTTGCAGGGCCTGCCTCGTGGGTGCCACACCACCGAGGCTTAGAGGACTCTGCTTTCATGGGGGATGGGAGGCGTGGGAGACGTACAGCCCGACAGCCCCTTCTCAGGGGCCCAGGGGGCTGAATTGTCCCGAGGGCTGGGGGATCTCGTGGTCAGGGCTTTTCCTGCAAGTTGCAGCATATGTCAGACTGAGGTAGGGCTCACCCCCAGGCTGAACTCTGATCCAGAATAAACACAGAAAATGTCTGAATTTATGCTGTTGCCACCGTGTCAGATAGACACAGAAGTACTTACTGCACTACACTGCAAATGACTTTTGGTACATGATCCCCCAGTGTGATGCTCCATCTACTAAAGAAACAAAACTCTGGGAACCATTGATCTTGGGGCAAATGCCAAGGTTATCCCTGCACCTCTTAGAAAGGGTGTACATCCAGTCTGGGGTACGATGGTGGCATCAAACAGAACCCATCACTGCTGTGAGACTGAAGGCAGCAGTAGCAGTATTTAATGCCTTATCTCACTTAAGGCTGGTCAAAGTTGCTATATTTATTCCTTTCTAAAGTGGACCAGACGTATAATGTACATCTTTGTAATTTGGAGGCTATGTAACTGTAATACAGTCTGTCTAGTTTCAAGATCATAAACTGAGATAAAAGAGAGCATTAGATAATCTACTCCATCTTCCATCCCTTGCAGCATCTTTCCCTCTTAAGTCCCGCTAGTGCTTTGTTGTATATGTTTTAAGTGTCTGAAATGACAGAACTTCTACTCTTCAGAGACCATCTTGAAACTTAGCAGGACTCTCCAGAGGGAATTTTTTGTTGTTGTTGCTAGTTAGTCTTACATTTTGTCTCCTTAGAATTAACTCCACAGTTCCTGTTTCACGCTAAAACGTACTATATTTTGACCTTGGTTCCTTTCACAACAACCTATGAATTCTTATTAGCATCTTCAGCAGAAGCTGTGAGTCACCTCAGCCACGATGAGTCTAAGAATGGAGTGCAGGAATGTGCATTGCTATAAGTAACTGCCCCATCCCTTCTTGCCCCATCTAGCTTCTAGATGCTAGAAAGCATCTAGCACAGCCTGCTACTGCTGCAAGCAAGGAGGGTGGCTGAACATTAACAATACTGATGAAATCTTGGTGAATTATTACTCTTTCAAGTAAACTCACAATGAACGCTTTGAGCATGTACCTGAATAAAACTGATTGCCAGGTTTCAGACTCTGGAATGGCAATGATCCATCCAGTTTGTGACTACCTGAGCAGCAGCAAACCCCTTCCCACCCAGACCCACTCATCAGCCGCCTCAGTGGCACCAGCAGGAAGCACCTGCTAGTAAACCGTAAACCGGTGCTTTTCTAGTTCCTCTCCGTTATCCTTCACTAGAGCATCTCGCACCATGCTGGATTCACCTCTTTCCAGTGGTATTTACATACTTCAGAAGCATGTTGTTGGTTATTTTGTCACCCTCCTAGCTGTCACTTTGTTGAAATTTTCATTTTTCTATTGTCTCCTAAGTCAGTTCCTCCAGTCCTAGCTGAACCGAGCTCAACTTGAGTGACCTTCAGCAGACATAATTATAATTACAGCCTTCTCCTCCTGACCCTCTTTTCACACATTTTATGGCAGACTAACAACATTTACCCTTTCTTTAGCAGCTGAACAAGCTGATGAGCTCAAAGTGTAAAAACAGAGGGTCTTCTCAGTGTACTTCAGCAAGAGGGGGTCTTGGAGGTTATAAGAAGGATGTAGTGTATGGCTTTGCCCCCTCTCTGAAGAAAAAACTAATTGAAAAACAGTTATTTTCATGCTGTCAAAGAAACTCAATCAGTAACAGGCAAGAAATAATCCTCTTATATAACAGGTCAAATAATAATATATCATCAAGGTGCTTTTACCTTCATTAAAATTTGTCCCTTGATAAGTGACATTTTAATTATGTGATCAGGTAATAAAATAATACATGCCTGAAAACTTATGTCCAACCCATACATCATTAATGGTCCTAAATTAACCCTGGATGATAGGGTAGAACTTAATCTTAGATAGAAAATACTCTACTGGACATTTTTCACATGCCTGTTTTGGAGTTTTGAACTGACGGTTCAATTTGGCAAAATAACTGACATAGTGAAATTAATCTAGCCCATAAAATAAACAATAAAGGTAACAAATGCTTTTTAATCTACACTGTAATGGTGCCATAATCCAACAAAATGTCAGGAATTTGAGGATTAGACTTTTATATTGCTTTAGCACAAGTATTCCCCCAAGGGTCTTGGCAGTTCATCTAGATCTCTAGCTGGGAGGTAGGTCCCAAAATGGTGTGTGTCTCTCATGAACTGAATAAGACAGCCACTCCTCTGAACCAAAGCACCCTTCTTTCAAGACCAGATGAATTTGTCTATATGATGCTGGTATCTGGTCCAAGGCTAGCCAGGCAGCTATTTCTCTCTTTTTGTCGTTGAAGACAAGACATTTTGTTTGCTATATTTTGGACCACAGTCTTGTGCTGCATTTTCTCCCTTACCACTGCCTGGAGTACAGGTGGTTCCTTGGAAATCGCCGTGCAGCTCACACCGAGCGCCCTGCATGCCTTTGGCAGTGTGCTCTGCACCGCGGTGAACCTGGAGCACGGCAGCCCCCGCGCCACGCTGCATGTAGAGAGCTGCAATACCCAACTGATAAATCTTTGCTGTTGGAGGAGATGCTATAAAACCAGGGGAGCTGACTTCCTAGGGGAGAGTCTGATGCAAAAGGAAGACGCTCACTTTCCAGTAAAGATGAAGCTGTGGTTGGGGTGGGGGTTGACCCAGAAACAAGGCCTTAAAATCCAGAGCCCAGATCTATTAGCAGAGCTGATTATGAGAGAGCAAAGCCAACCTGGCGTGTGTGAATGCTTCGCTCGGGGAAAACTACAGCTGCAGCTGTTTCTCTCCTTGCAAGACTAGTGCTCACCTGGCTCTTCTTCCCTCTTTTGGTAGTCTGGCACAAGGGCATCTCAGATATCAGAACTTTTATAAAAAAGTGACACCTGGGGTTGGTTGGAGAGGGCCTTGTTTCACCTCCACGAAGCCTGCCGCATCACTGATGGGAAGGTTTTTCAGCCCCGTGGTAGAAAAGGTGCAAGACATCCTCAGGGAGGTAGCAAACCGTTACAGTTGGATGAAAGTTGGCCTGAAGAGCATGTTTCAAAGGTCTGGACTTCAGTATAAGCTTGCTGCTAATCTGTGAAAAAACAAATCTGGAGTGTTTTTTCAAACATTGCTATGAAACAGAGATGTAGATTATATAGGTTTAGCCATGAAGAGGCTGATCTAAAGACAGTGCTTTTGTACTTCAACTTGTGTATCAAATATTTGAATATGCCTGTCCGATAGGAAAGTGATCTTAGTTGGTTTAAATTTTTATTTAGTGACCTTTAGAAATAAAAAAAGGATTTAAGAAATAAAAACAATCTGTGCAACAAAATCTTAATCTGTGAACTTTTAAGACTGCTTGCATTTAGAGCTATTTGTTGGAGCAAAATCCCTCAAAAAAGAATAAACTGTGCTGGTCAGAAAACTCAGTGCAAGTCATAAACTCCAAAGGCATAGCTCCAGAATTCAGCCACTGGGCCCTAAACAACACAAGTCTAATCTAACAAATAAATGTCTCCAAAGCATTTATCACTGTAGTATCTGGGCCATGCACATAGATTTCAGAAAACAGTGGGATCTGTCCAGAAGAGATGATCGATTTCCCATTCATCTGCTGTGCTGCCCTTTGGCTTCACCATTACATTTAAAATAATGGAAGTTACTCTGTGATCACAAGCAAGTAATTCACAAATGTGGTGTCCTGACGTGATTTTGATGCCAGCATTCAGGTAAGATTTACTGGGGTTTAGATTTATTTTTCTGCAGCTCCCCAAATATTTCCCAAGAGTAGAACCTCTGGTTATGTTGCTTCATTCATGTCCTGCTACTCCCAAACATCAAATTCGGGTATCAGCAACCCCAGGAATAAAAACAAACTGGGAAGACAAAGGTGTGCTGTTTCAAAGATGTCCATGTGCATCTGTCACCCCTTTTATGCTGGAGAATGGGAAGCTGTTGGGGAGCTTTGATGTTCTGTGGGGAGACGTAGACCAGACAGAGATGGGCCTGGCCTGGCCTGGCCTGGAAGATTGTTCTATTTTATGCCTAAAGGGAATATAAAAATCCCCACACCACCCAGACAGCAGAATCTGCATCTTGCAGGTTCCCCAACCCCTAGTATTTCCTCTAATGGCCTGTCTCTAATGCTGGGCGTAAGCAAATGCAATGTCCAAATGCTGAAAGATATGGAAGTTACCCCCTAAATGTACTGTCCACCCCCACCTCGCAACCTGCAGGTACAAGAAGACAAGGGTAAATTTATGCATTAGAAAGACGGGTGCCCAAGTGCCACTCCTGTGGCAGTGTTCCTTCAAAAATAAAGCAAGCATGCAGGGAGAATCAGAATGGTTCTGAAGCACAAAGCATATAATACAAATTGTTATTTTTTAATAGCGCTGCTGGAAACGCCCTGGGAACCATATCTGCCAGCAGTGATATCTGCATGTCAATCTAACTCCCTCTTTTTATTCTGTAGCAAAAAAGCTGCATTATTGCTCTTGCCGCTGTGATCCCCTCTCAGGCTGCTCTAATATGTCCCTCCTTTTGGGATAAATCCCCTCCCATGCCATCTGTCTTATGCTCCAGTTCCTCCTCAACCCCCCCACTGCTTCCCACACACAGCCTGAACCAGAGGCTCCGTAGCACCCTGCCCGAGCCTGCAGCGATAAACCCTGTGCTGAGGGAGGTTTTGGAGGTCACCGATGCTTCTGTTGGCCCAGAGGACCTAAGTGGTGTGGCTGGGATAGCGAGGGACACGGATGGGGCGTGTCTGTGTCATCGCTGTGGGCTCAGGCTTTGCCAAACGTAAAAGTACACCATGTGTTTCCTCTCCCCCGTGCAGAGCTTGCCTGGCCAGGACAGCGCGCTCATGAACACTGGCATGGGATGCATCAGGAGGGTGTCAGGCAGTGACAGGACCTGGTATTTGCTTCACACCGTACCCTGTGTTTGCCCTCCCCAGCTTTTCAGGATGCTGCCTACCGGTGAGCTAATGAGACCACTCTGACGTCAGAGGACTGGCAGAAAAAGGTTTCATTACAGAGAGTGGCTGCAGAGAGGTGGCACGTTTGGCAGGACGAAGGAACATGGTACTGTCTCCAAAACCATTTGGATGCTCACACAGCTAAAGCAACCAAGGTTATGGGGTAGCATCTTGTCAAAACCCTTACAAGAGGGCAGATAGAGTAGGATTTGCCATATTTCCAATTAGCATCATCTAGCTGCTGTTAGGCCAACCTTGTCTCCAGCTTATTCCCTCTGCTTGAAGTTTTTTACTAGACAGCCTCTTCCAGGTGCTCTGATCCAGACACTGGCTTTGGACACATTTTGCCAAATCGTTTCACACTCGGCTCTCCCCAGATATTAACTAGCAATCTGGTCTGCTGCTGCGGCCAACAGGCAGCGCAGGGGAAAAGGAGCTTCCATCAGAGCCTGCTTGATGAGAGCTGGATGCCATGGAAAAGGAGCAGGCCTCATGGAAAGCAGGCTCAGGGCATCTCCAACGTGCAAAAGCCAGCAGGTAGCTCCCAGCACGCTGGATGCAAGTAAGGAATGGAAAGGAGTAGGAAGCATGAGCCTGGGCCAGTGCGATATGACACCAGAGAACAGCGACAATGGCAAACACTGCCGAGGTTTGGCTAGCAGGGCCCTGTGGGTCAGGGGCACAACGCAAATGAAAGCGTGTTCGATCTGGTTTCCTTTCAGACTGCAGCTCTTTGTAAAAGCCTGCCTACACTCGGGCTGTGTTTGGCAGGGTGTCCTGCGGGGAGCCAGGGCTGCGTCACACACTGCATTGGCAGGATGTAGCCAGGCAGACGGCACAGTCACCAATTAATAGCAGACAGCAATATTTAAACTAATCATTACGGGGATCAGCATAAAACAAAACTCTTATTAAAATTAACAACAGAGTCACTAAAACTGATGCTGTTTCAAGCTATTCATTATAGCTAACAACGGAATCTAGCCAACAGCACTTGACTGGGGCTGGTGTCATTTTTAGTTTTGTGCCTTTTGGAGGCAAGGCTTACCTGATTTCAAATGCTTTGTGGGCACATCGACATAACCAACTGGAGTCACGCTAAGTGGGAAGGACTCTAGTTCATTTTGCTGCCTCCCATTATGGTTCCAAAACCACACACCCACATCACATCTTTGCCACCCATGAGGTCTGTACCAGTGCAGTCTGTGGTGCAACGCACCACACAAATTCAGAGCGCTAACAGCTGGAAGACGTCCTGTCTACTCTGCAAGTGGAGCACCCTGGGTGGCACATCAGTGCATGACTCCAGTCTTGTGTCCAACAGGTGGGAAATGGCCCTGAGCTGGTCACTGCTGTGACCAGATGGGTGCTTGAGTGCAACTGCAAGACTCCAAGTAAGGACGCAAGGAGGATTTACACCAAGAACCCCTCCAGCACACTAAATTGCCAAGGTAGACACCTGTTCCTAATAACTTTTGAACACTTTGACAGGTTATGAAAGGCTTTAAACTTAATCAGCCTCCAAAATGTGTATGCAAAGGGGCAGACAGACAGAGCTCTACTAATGTGCCCACTGAAGGAAAGGCTGCAGTGTGAACTCGCACCTCCTCTGGGAGGAGTGAATCCACACATGACAGCTGCCACAAAACAAAGCTGCCCTAAGTGATCAAATTAGCACAGCATAAGAAATGTTTGACCACTAAGAGAGGGGGTTCCTGCCCCTCGGCTGATACGATATGAACCTGTGATGCATCCTCTCCTGGTCCACTGCAAATACACAGTGAAACATTTGCTTGAAATGCTTTTATACTTTACCTTGCATTTGCAATGGTCTAGAAGTGCATGCACCATCATTCACCATGTCTCTTACGGGGGAAAAACTGCTCAAATGTGATTTCCAAGAGACTGAGCTGATACAACAGCAGATGCTAAACTGGCAAAGAAAACTGCCATCAGATTTTTTTGTAACCTTTGTATCTATCTAGCTGTACCCTTCATTTGACCTCCCACTCTCCCTCCTGTACCCCCTTGAACTCTCCACTTTTTAATCCTAACAAGGTTGCACTTTTGCTTGGTGGCTTCAGATCCAGCACTCTCCCTGCTGACCTCCAGCCAGCTAATTGTTCGACTCCTTAATGTTCCCAAGGTTGCAGCATGTGTCACCTCCCCCCTGACCTCCAGGGCACTTTCAATCTCTTATGAGTTGAAGCTAGCAGCCATCTCGGTCTAAAACCTCCTCATCAGCTGTACTGCAGTAGCATCAGAAGGACCCAGCGAGGATCAAGGCCCCATTGTGCTCAGATCTGCATAAACACCCAGTGAGAGACAGCTCCTGCCCTCCTGAGGTTATGGGCTTGTCGTGGTTTAACCCCAGCCAGCAACTAAGCCCCACACAGCCACTCTCTCACTCCTCTGCCGGTGGGATGGGGGAGAGAATCGGAAGGGTAAAAGTGAGAAAACTCCTGGGTTGAGATAAAGACAGTTTAATAGGGAAAGCAAAAGCCGCGCACGCAAGCAAAGCAAAGCAAGGAATTCATTCACTACTTCCCATGGGCAGGCAGGTGTTCAGCCATCTCCAGGAAAGCAGGGCTCCATCACGCGTAACGGTGCCTTGGGAAGACAAACGCCATCCCTCCGAATGTCCCTCCCTTCCTTTCTCTTCCCCCAGCTTTATATGCTGAGCATGACGACATATGGTATGGAATATCCCTTTGGTCAGTTGGGGTCAGCTGTCCCGGCTGTGTCCCCTCCCAGCWTCTTGTGCACCCCCAGCCTACTCGCTGGTGGGGTGGGGTGAGGAGCAGAAAAGGCCTTGACTCTGTGTAAGCGCTGCTCAGCAGTAACTGAGACATCCCTGTGTTATCAACACTGTTTCCAGCACAAATCCAAAACATAGCCCCATACTAGCTACTGTAAAGAAAATTAACTCTATCCCAGCCAAAACCAGCACAGGGCTGAAAGGGAAAGCAGGGAGAGTGAAGACGAGTGGGAGACATGTAAGCAGAGTATTCATGGTGATGCTAGTCACATCGCTTGTTAAGTCTCTCTCTTTTTTCTTTTCTCTCCCCCCTGAAATGAATGTAAAATAAGTTGTTGGCTTGTTTTTGGAGTGTTGTAAATTACTTTTTGCAAAAGCGATCATCTGTTTCCATCCACCTTGGTTCTGTGCCAGCGCTGCTCCGGGCTGCGCTTCCTGAGGAAGCCCTGTGGCTCTGCAGGAATAGCGCAGCACGGAAGCACCAGAAGACGAAGGAAAAACACTTGGTTGCCCACCCGCCCCATGAGAGATGGCTGCAGTCTAGCAATAAGCCCACCAACAGCAAGCTGAATGCAATGTAGCCCAATATGTCCTGTCAGCCACCAGCCTAGGGCTGGAGAGGAGGGAGGGACTACATCCCTTCACTTACCCTCATTACAACCCAAAAGGGAGGGAGCATCCCAGCCAGTTCATATACCTGCCAGGGGAGAAGGAAAGTTTTGAGAACTGGAAAAATTGCTCTGAAGTAGGGTACAATATCACTTCAGACTAACCCTAAGAAGAATAATTTATTCTCCTCTTTCTTGGGCAGCAGAAGTGCACCAGCATCACAGAACTGCAAGGACGAAGGACAGCCTGTCCTGTTCTGATGCAAAAAAGTCTTACCCTTAAAGTGAGTCTTCAGAACGGTACGTGAGAGTTTGATTTGCATCCAGAGTGGAAACATGCTTGCCAGCCATCAGGCTGATGTGATTTGAAGCAGCTGAGATATTAAATGCACTAAACCAGAATGTATAATAGCCATGCTGGCAGACCTTTAATTATTGTCGTGCTTGTGGGCACTGATATCATTCAAATTAAAAGCTTTCCCCACTACTTGCATTTTTTTAATACGTTGATGTACTCTGCACTGATGGATTGTCCTCTCTTGTCCTTCTCTCACAAAATGCTTGGCACAATTTGCTTCAGTACAGAAATAAAAATTATTGGCACTCACTTGCTATATTTTTGGTCTCTTTTTGTTTTGTTTTAAAGCATGGACCCCCTAACTTGAAGAAAAGTTTGGTGAGTTTGGAAGGGCAGTGTTAATTCCTCGGTCACTAATCCTCCTTCTCAGAAAAAGCAGGAATGCTCATTATTAATAGCAAGACTGAAGTGCCAGTGCAAGCTTCCCTAGAGCAGTGCCTTTGATAGTGCTGGCTGATGACATAGCAAGGTTTCCTTGCTGTGTGCTGCACAGATGCTCTAATTTTCCTCTCAGCTGGTCCAGAGACAGATACTTTCGG
This sequence comes from Phoebastria nigripes, assembly GCA_035582835.1. NCBI lineage: Eukaryota > Metazoa > Chordata > Aves > Procellariiformes > Diomedeidae > Phoebastria > Phoebastria nigripes. The sequence continues at coordinate 638,410 of JAYKAV010001709.1, forward strand.
CCAGTCCAGTGCTCAGATACAGCAGTAGAATGCTTGAGCAGCTCCTCTGAAGTTGAAGCAGCTTCTCTGTTTGCACCGTTGTCACTGATACCGGAATCTGGCTCCTTGTCTAGTACCGTGATAAGGCTGCTCGCTCGCTCAGTGTAATTCTGGAACAAGTGGAACTGTTTTAAGCAGAATGAGCACAGTACCAGCACAAAATATTTATCAGAAAAGTTCCTCACACCCTCTCCTGAGATGGAAAACCCGTAAGATAGGCAGAGGAATTCTTATTTATTCCCCTGGATGACAGGCATAGCACATCATATCTCCATTGTATGGAGACTCATTGCAGGAGATGCAGCACTCCTGTCTTCCACACTGCTTCCAAATTACAGCCCCTGATTTGCCACAGCTGCTGCAAAACTCCTTTCAACTCTTGCTGTGTTCTGCAGCTCCGCTTGCTGTACATGTTATGCAGCTCATTTTATCTTTGGGGCAGTGATGGAGCACAGTTAGAACGGGACTGGGGCTTAAACCAGGACAGTGCTTGCCCCTACCTCACCTCTCCCTAGCTCTGAGCCTCAGACTCTATGCAGACCTCAGAGCAACGCTATTGCTTCAAGGGGAAGGTCATGCCTTGTGGCTTATTTTATCCATTGGAGACTTGGTCTAATTACCTGCGTGCAGAACGAGGATCCAGAAAACGCCTGTGTTTATAAACCTGACTGCAGCACTAAATCTTTCACTGGCCTTAAGCAATTCACTTCACCTTTCTGCCTTAGTTTCCCCATGTGTAAAAGTGAGATAACACTTACTTTCCTCCCAGGGATATTGCAAGGATTAATTAGTTAACTGAGTTCGCTTGAAAGGTGAAAAGCATTTTACACATGTTAAGTATTGTTGTTTCTTTGGGACAAAAAAACCTCCCTCCACTTTACAGATGTGCTTTTAAAAGCTCAAAACCAAAGAAAACAAAAGCTGAGGATACTGGCTAACTCAAAACCAGCAGGATGTGGGAATGCTGAGGAAGGGAGATCATCGTAACATGGAAAGGTTTGCAAACACAAAACCTTTCAGCCCTTTGGAAGCCAGATGAGGTGAAACTGAGCAGCATGTAGTGGACAAGTAGGATCTCTTCCTTGGTTCCTGGCTCAAACCCAACGGAGTCAGCAGCTAGCTATCCTGACTGTCTGGTGGCCTCTGAATCCAGTCAGTCTGGCAGCCGGCATAGCATGGACCTTACTGGAAAACATACTATCCCAGTTGGGCTTCCAGAAGAGCAAACAAGTTCAGTGCTGCCTCAGGTGTGCTTCTGAGAGAGACCAAGGAAAGGCAAGGAAATCTGCGCTTTCCCTGCCCAGGCTAGGTCCAGCCTTCGGGATTAACGGCAGGATCACACAGCTATTCCTCCTGCTTCTCACTAGCATTAAATTAAATTAAAAGAATTCAAAAGTAAATGCTGAGGACACAAAAGCAGCTGCTGTCACAGAGAAGATGACAATCTGCTCAGGAGATTAGGATGAGAAGCAGCACTAACTCCTGACAAAAAAAAAAGGAGGGTGGAAGTAAATGAAAAGCAACAGCTCTCCTAAGGTGCCATTTAAAGAGGTAAACTTAGCAGGACAAAACCGATTACAGTAGTTACGCTTGGAAATGCTGTCCTGCAACTTCTCAAGATGCTATAGCTGTTTGGGCATAAAGGCAGCATTAACAGGGTGTCTACAGCGACAGCCAGCCGGTCTCTTCTGCGTGTAGTAACGTCTCTGGGAGGCATCCTTACCCTCAGGTTCGTCTCCCCATCAGAGTGTGGTCTTTCCAGATGTGCTGAAGGAGTAGCCCATGTGTACACTTTCTATCCCACAGCAGGAAAGGTCAGGCATAAATAGACTGAGCTGCCTGCTTGTTTTGCCTAAAGTAAAACGGGGCAAGTTTATGCAAGCTGTTTTCCTGCCAGACATGTCAAGAAGGGATTTAAAGTCTATCAGCAAGGTGCTAAAGAGTACTTGCTCACTGACACAACTGGATCCAAAAGATGGTGTCTGCTTATAGCCTGAGTGATGTGAGAGCTAGTAAAGGTGAGGCTATGTCATCAACAACTGGCCAAAGAGGAGAGGTGGGTGTTGCAGTGCTTATACTGTTTTCTAAACTCCATAGCCCCTTCATAGCTGCCACAGCTTGCGCACATCTGCCCCATCCCCCTTCTCTCCTTTCCTGTATTTGCACCCACTGTGCTGAGATGTATTTGCACATAAATTGCTACACACATTTTGGCACTTGGTGGTCCTGTATCATCTGGTTTTTATATCAATATAAGTCAGGAGTAATCCTAAAGGAGATTCACAAGGGCAAAACCAGTGAAAAACGAGTGGAATCGAAAGGAGGTCCAATTTATAGAGGCTGAAAACTGATTTTCTTTAGAATGGAGGCTAAGCCAATCGAAAATAAGACGCTTCCAGATTTCAGGACTTCTAAGAAAGAAAGTTTTTAGATAGAGAACCAATCATTCCCAGCTGCCACAGGCAGTCTAGATGATGAAAGCAATGGATGTATTGACTGGCTTCAGCTGAGGATCTGGCCAGGTGGCATTAACGCTGTTCTAAAGAACAACCTTGCATGAGTTTACAGGCAGAGAAAAGTCCACGTGACAGGCCTTGGAGTAACCTTCCAGGGGAAGTGTGGGCCTGAGATATGCTCTGTATTCACAGGTAGGAAGGGCAGACGGGAACTGTCTGTGAGGCATCTGCACAATGTTCTCCCCATTCTGGTTTGTCAGCCTGACAAACATAAGTGTTTGTGGACTCCTGTATCACTGATATTACCAAACAATTCTTACTATTGCTCAGCATGAGAGAAGGGGAAGAAGTTAAGGAAAGAAGAAAAAGAATATACATAGTATTAAGACACTGCTGGAGCCTGAAGTCAATATTGCCTGCTGTTCACAGAGTTGCTGCTTCTGTTTGAAGGACCCTGAGCCTCTCTTCCTTTATCACATTTGCAATTAGCTTTCCATACACATCTGCTCCTGACCTTAAAATAATTTCCCCTCCACCTCCAAAGGAAAATGATTTTGTAAAGAAATTGCTTCCAGAATCACAGTTCTTTTCTCATCCTTCAGTGGCTTTGGCAGGCAGTCTCATACATCCCAGCTTACTCCAGACAGAATCTGTGCCTTGCCGAGCATCACATTGGTGGCCAAGATTTTGAAGAAAGCAAAAGGAACCAAAACTTCAAGCACCAAGCCCGTATTTAGGCACTTGTGTAAATGCCCTTTTTTCAGCAGTGCGTAGTAGCTCCAGCTGACTTCTTTTCATTCTGCTCCTCTTTTTCACACCAAGTCCCAACATAACCATGGTGTTTTGATACAATGACAGGAGTATATGCTGCCTGGTAGACTCGGATCTGTATTTCTGCATCCTGTGATGGTACTTCTCTGGAAAGGTTGAAGGGCAGAAAAGTGAGTATCCCTGGATCTCATGGCCATTTAACACAAACAGAAAACCAGAACTAAACCAGAATATTTCCATGACATTCAATAATTTCCTTTGCTCCCTCCAGAGACGTTTTTGTTCACGCCTGTTTTCGGCCTATGCGCTAATTACTTTCCACTGAAATTCTCAAAAATGGGCTGTAAAGGGGACTCATGTAATGCAAAGGGCTCTTGCTGGTGTAGAGAAGTATTTCGCCAAGTAACAGCTGGGTCTTGGTTAGTCCTTGCGTAGATAGTTGAGCTTTTAGTCTTGTTTACTAGATTTTTTTCACCCTGGTTTGTTCAGCACCTGCCCTGGTGTCCGGGTGCCCTTGATGGCCGCAGGGGAGCCCCTGCTACCCCCACAGTGTCCCACCAGGAAAGCCAGAGCTGCTGGAGGCAGCGAGGAACGTGCAGCCAGGAGGGAGCCCCTCAATATGGGCACGGAGGGAGAGGACTCAGAAAAAAAGGCGGGGAAGATGGAAAATATGGTTTTAGGTTATCTAAAGGAAAGAGAAACTACAAAACACTGCTAGCAGAAGACACACTGGGCTACAGAAATTCATTCCCGATGTAACTTTTATTTCAGTTGGTTACCCAAGAGCTGGATTTGGCCTGCCTGGCAGAAATTGTTTGGTTTAGCCGGTAATGTTAATTGGAAAAAGTGAGGAGTATTCTTTAATTGCACAGAAGAGAGGGAGGACAGATCCCATTTCAAATTTCAGAGTAAGGCTTTTTTTAAGGGGGGGATAAATATTAATACCGAGGCTGTGTTGATGAGCTTTAGGGGGGTTGCTAAGCAACACAGCCCTTTGTCTATAGCCCAGGCGATGCTTGGGAGGGGACCGTGTAGGAATAAAATTCATATGGCTTCTATAGAAACATATTTTTGTAGCTTTTTTTAAATAAACAGAAACCCAAATCTGTCTCCTTGACTGACTTTTTTTTTTTTCACATGAAAGACTATCTGCTGAAAATGTAGTTATGGCTGCAATCTGAGAGCATGTATTTGAAGGATGTTGTGAGCCTGACAGCAAAGTCGGGGCAATGCGCACACATTTTTAACACAACATCAATATTCACTCAATGTACCTCTAAATAGCAGGCTTTTTTTTAAACTCTCAAATTCAGATCTGTGTACTAATTTGCTGTTTATGGCACCAACCATTACGTTTTAGTCCATTATATTTTGTTTTTTCCAGGTCACCTTAAGGAATCTCATAAATGTATCCCAGTCTAGCATAGAAATGGAATAGCTAATAACATACCATTACGTAACTGATAAAATAAACCCACACATTTCCAGATATTAAAATCATGTATGTGTTGGTCTAAGCCTTGTAGTAAAATTCTGCTCCACAATCCTTCGAATTCAATACGTTCATTTTTATTTAAAACGTAGAGCTCAGGAGTACAGGGCAAAGGAACAGCTTTTGATTTGAGACTCGCAGAGAGAAAATCATATTTTATTAAGTTAGTGAAAATGCTGACTGCAGAGAAATTTTAAATAATTTATTTTTAAGAAATGAAAGTACTCATGTTCCGATATGAAAGAAAAGCTAAAGCTTTGCTGTTTATATAAGGGAGCAGAGGTGAAAAGCGGTAAACTCAGTGAACTGATAACAGTCAGTGCCTTTCTTCTGTCATTTGTCCTGGAATCGCCTCCTCAAAACACATACACCACACATTTTTAACTACTGAAGCCACATTATTGCAGAAAAAGATAAGGTGGACTGGAAGAGCCCACTGTGCTGGCAGAGAGGCTGTGGATTTCACATTTACTGCATACAGCATGTGCCATCGCGAGATCCTCTACACATGGACAGAGGGTCTGGAGCAAGAAGATGTTCCTACGCAGAGCAGTAGGCTTGGGAGAATAATACTGCTTTACTTTTACTTGCACCTCGTGAAGAAATGATTGTCTTGAAAGAAGGGAGCATGCACCGTTACTTACTATTGCCTGTCCAAAGGAGCCAGCAGGGGAGCTTGCCAAAGGCCCAACGGGAGCCAGCTACAGATCCCAGCTTCTTCCCTTACATCCTGGGTCCCCAAAATCACAGGCATCTGTGCTACCTTGCAAGAGATGGGGGCCAAGGAAACAACTTGGAGCTGTTACTCTGCTGGCCATCAAGGGCTCCAGCTCCTTCCCTATTTACAGTTCAAGTTCTGGCCTGTATCACAGCCATATGTTTGCCTCTAAGGATTCTCCTATGGTATAGGCAGAGCAAGAAGCTCACCTAGGCTTATTAGGGTAGCATGCAAAGAATATTCTTCCTTTCCAAAACCACAGAGTTTTGTAAGAGCCTGGTGCATTTACAAGTGGAAGATGACAGCAACAGAGCAAGAGGTGCAAACCTCAAAAGAAAAAGGTAAAGAGGAGTTGTTACTTCTTAGACAGTTACTAAAAAGCATAGTGAAATACAGAAAAAGAAACCATTTCTCTGTTGATGTGGGTTTTGCCATTGTATCTACGTGAGATCCAAAGGCAATCATAAGGAGGTTCTTCAGAGGATCATTGCCCATGTTACCAGCACAACAGTTAATTTCACAAAACTCAAGGTGAGTCCACCATTGAGCATGTGGAAACTGCTGGGGATATTACTGCTGGTTGTTTTGGGTTTTGTTTTTAAAATGAAAAGTTTTCTTTTACAACAAGATGATCTCCTCTGCGTATGGGCCCACTGTGAAAGTGTGACATAAAAAAATTAAACAAGGTACCACTGGACTCCCAAGAGGGTGATGGATAGCATATTCCTGTGCTTGCAGAAAATTTTAACGACAGACCAGTACCAAATTTCTGATTTTCTCAGAGTCCACCAGACATTGCTTTTTATGAACACTCTATGTAAAAACATGGTAACAGGGATGTGGTCCTGGATGGCCTCATAAACAGCAATAGTCTGTCTACCTCAGTTTGGGGGACCATGGACTTACATCAAAGCTGCCAGTATCTGAGAAAAATTCTTGTAAGATATATGTCCGGTATCTCTTTCATAGAATTCAGCTTCCTTCCTGCATATGTAACTTCTCTGGCTTCACTCTCCTCCTTTCCCAGCTCCCTCTTCTGCTGTAGGCTGTAGCAGTATCAGACAAGTCATATGAGGCTTTTGAGACCCACAAGAGCATTTTTAAATGCATTGGGCTGGTGGAGGTGGGAGCCTGGATCATGATGCAGGTAATAATGTGCAGGCAACTCCTGAAGAATAGCATTCCTGGAGGCCTGATGGCCTGCAACCCCTCCACAGAAGCGACACAAGGCACTGGACAGGGAACACTTCGTCTTAGGATCTATCTGCAATATATAGCACTCAACAGTGAGCCAGACCCAGGCTGTCAGAGCCTGGCTTGGAGCCTCTGCCAAAGAAGACAGTGAGCCATGCTGTTCTCCTAGATCAGCCTACAAATTGAAAAAAATTGATTTGATCTGAGGCTTGTCTGCTCAGACAGGCAAGCAATTGGCCTGGAGAGAAAAACACTGGGCAACCATTCCCAGTATGCTGGAAAGAACAAGTTTTCCAAATCCTTTTCAAATGGAGGTAGACCTGGCATCTGCTTTTCGCTCTTACTTAGCAGGTATCTGCATCAGTCTTCTGCCCCAGCATGGGACTTTGGAGGTGGTTCAGAGCATGTCTGCGAACACAGTTTTTCCAGCACCCATCTGTGCGTAACTATCCGCCTCTGAATTCTTTCTGACATGCATTCAGATCAAGCCAGTCAGTCTCTGGTGTGGGAGTGAGTCAGCTCCGCTGTTTTGTTCCTTTGAGGTGTACTGCTATTCAGCTCAGGGACGAGGGGGATGCCTGCAGACGCCACACCTGAGACAAAATTAGCAGTCTCTGAGCAAACCCACAGAACTTATTAGGACCCATCCATATAAGGATGGGTACAGATCCAGCTAGAACCTATCTCCTTATAAATAAGAGTGATGGGGAAGAAAATTTTGATTTTTGCAGTGTGCGTGGCTAGTATAAAATCAGAGCTCTTCCATAGCAACGTTATGGAACTTCCTATCATGGTAAGTTATATGCAGAATCTGTGCATGCCAAAATTAGAATATGCACATATAAGGTTTTGAATTCAGCTTACCTCAGGCAGAAGGGACTGCATTTTACAGTGGAGCCCAGGGTGTGTTGTGTCTATCAGCTGCAATGCACAACTCAAAATTGTGATAAATAAATGACAGGTGAAGAGCCAAAATATAAAGTGTTTTTCCCAACGAAGATGTATCATGACCTTTTCTTCTACCTATATATTATCTGCTTTACAAACAACACAGTCTTGATTATATCTATTCAGATCATTTCCTTTCTTGCAGCAAAGACACTTGTTCAGAGAGGCACATCACTCCTCATCTTCCTTCTGACTTGTCTCAAAGGAGTTTTCTGCAAATGTTGTAATACTTCTGGGCCCGTCCAACAGCAAAGCAGACAGATGGTGTAAGTGGAACTCACTTGCTCAGCAACCCCTGTCTAGAACATAATACTCAGCTACCTGCTAAGTGACTTCCTACTAGTTAATGTGAAGAACGGTCCATGTTCTAAAATCCACTCAGGTGAAGGTATAAAACAACCTGCAGATGGGCTGCTGGGGGTGGAAAAGCTAAAGTGAAAAGACCTTGGAGTGAAGAGGTGAGCCATTTCATCTGTACTCTGCCAGCTTCTGACATCACTTTACTGATGAGGAATCCTTTTTCAGTACATTTGATCAATGTTAAGAGGGAGAACCAAAGGTTTCTGGATGCAAATACAGCAGATTTTCGTAATAAAAGCACATTTATTACCTTCCATTCTTGTCTTAAATACCTAAGGCAGATGCAGAAGATTGTTGATTCATACTACCCACTTAAGCAATAACAACTGAGTCACAGGGCATTTCCTAGGGATTAATGAGTAGCTGGGAGAGTTGATGGCCCAAAGCAAACTGGAGGGCCATTAACCCCAGCCAGCCATTAATTCCCTGGGAAATGCCCTATGCCTCAACTGTTATTTGCCACTATGACCTCCATCCCCTTCTTTATACTGTTATACAGAGGAAAAATAGATCTTGAGCTGGGGCAATGCTAGATACTGCTCCTGCCGGAGACGGATATTTCTCAGCCTGGGGAATTCCTGGCCAGGCCAGGAGATACTAGTGGCATGTTGTGCTGGGTTGTGTTCATGTGCTGCAGCTGCCAATCAAGAAATATGTCTCTAGATCTTTGCTGAAAAAGTGCTTGTCTGTCCAAAATGCACAGATAGCAATGGAGTAAATTCTTCTGTTTTGAAAGACAAGCTTATGAGCCACAAGGAGCGCAATGGTCAGTGCTCTAAGAGCTGGGCAAGGACCACAGAGCCCACCTCATCAGAAGTGCAACAACAAGCTTTCCAGAAGACAGCCCTTAGAATTAGTTCTTGTTTCTCCTTTTTTGGAGGTGCTGTGTATGTGTCCCATGTTTGGAGTCTCAGCAAGAGCAAGGAGATGGGGACATCTTCCCACTCCAAAGCTGAATGCAGCAGCAATGGTAGTAGAAGAGCTACGTTGCATCTTCCCTGCTGCACAATACAGAATACATGCCATGCTAGGGGGAAGACAACTGCTCCTATAGGGCATGTAATGCTATGGATCACACGGTAACCTGCTGCACATAGTGTTCATTCAGAGCAGAGCAGTTTCTGTCCCCCCCTTTAAGCCCCATCCTCCTCCTGGGACACCACCCTGGCACAGCAAAGTCCTTAGGTCGAAAATCTCTCAGAGTGGCTGTGGCTGGTTCCCTTCCCCTATAAGTGCTGGAGCTCAAAATACCCTCCTACTTCTGGAGAATAAGGTTTCCAGGTCATTTTAATGAAGTTTGCTGTTTTTCAGAGCACAAATTTTGTGCCAATTCACAACCTGCATAACTTGAGTTAAATTAGTGGGGCTATCCAGAACACAAGTCACCGCCTTTTCTACCCTCCCTGGTAGTTGACATAGTGGACAAAAAACCCAATCACTTAAAAAACTAAACAACATTACATAAAATAAACACTCAAAAAATACACTTATTTAAATTAAATGTGAAATTAAAACAATTCATATCAAGGCCTAAAATTATATCATTTATTAAAATAACATTCAGCAACATATTGCTACTGCTGGAGTTCTGGTCAAATGAACTAGGTGGGTTGCCTGGGACAAACATTTGCTGAAGTAGAAAACCAGATCTGGAAGCAGTAGCCTCTTTGCACATACAGAGTATTTAACCACTTCATTTTATTCAGTTAGTACCATTCAACAAGCTCATTTCAAGTTGAGAAACCATACAGAAGTTTAAAAAAAAGAGGAGGAAGGAGGACTTGTTTTCCCTTCTCCAATCTATGAATAAAAATGCGTGCAATGAGTTCTGCAATTTCTTGGCTATGACTTACTTCAGTGACTGATAACTTACTTAATTATTAATAGTAACAAACCAGTTAGTTACTTTTAAACTTAGAAAAGCATGTCTGGTTTTTTTATTTTCTTACGAGATATCACTTAAGGTAGTTTATTTAAGTAACAGAGTATTAGGCTATTTTGGGAAATTTTGACTGAATTCTAGTTTTCATTCAAACATAGATTCATAAAAACAAGAAAAAAAATCTGTAAATAAATGAACCATCCTTCATTTTCCGATTAAAAATATGACAAAATTAAGAATCTGCTGAAGTGGCTCTTAATTTATCATCATAATAAATGTGCATAGATAAATACTTTTGGTTGACAAGAAGAAAGACCTCACTGAGTAATATCTCTTGTTATAAATCAAGGTGTTCTAATGGTTACCAACTCATGAAAGCTAACTTTTCTTTCAAAAAATAACTAGCATAACTTACAACTGCAAAAAGAGATAAAATCTATTATTTAAACCAAGATTTCCTGCTTGGTGATTTAATTCTTGATTTAAATCAGTTCACTGTGGGTGTTGGAGTTGGCTTACAGCCTTCAAGTAATTGTAGGGAAGAAAAGAAACTCTGCTGAGACACATGCTATAAATGTAATATTTGCTGGTATCTGAGACTGCAGTGACGTCTTTACATTCAGAACCTCTGGGTTATCGGCATTGGAAGACTGGGTAATGCCTCTGAATTGCGCTAAAATAAGTGAAAGCCACAGCAATCGGTGCTTGACTATTTTCCATTGACCTAAAATGGTGTGTACAGCTTTTGAACACTGTTTAACAATCACTCTGTTGGCCAGTTACCTTCCAAATTCATCTTTCAGTATAGGACAGATCCTGTGATCCCAAAGTTTCACGGGCAGCAGATGTAACCTCCAAATCATAGGACCATCACACATTAGAATTGCTGCAGGACAGCAAGAAGAAAAGAAGAGAAGCAGAACCATACACCATAAAAGAAAAGTATGGCTACAGGCACAGACAGCTAGAGAAACCTGCAAAATGACAGTTCATAAAGCATGTATATAAAGACTGAAAACTGGCACTGGTAAAGTAAGGTGTTGTAATCTGTGCCTTCCCATTTTCTTCAATTCCTGGTGAGCTAATTCCAAAGAAGAGTATTTTCTTCTCTCTTGGCTATGTCAGCAGTCTCCAAATCCACACAGACAGCAACACGCCTACAGCTAGTGTATATGCTCAGAAATAGCTTCTCAGTTTATCCAGTTGCTTGAGTGCTTAGCCTGAATGTTTTGGATGGTTGGTGCTACATCCCACATCTGTATTTGTCTGTTTTTTAAAAGCATCATGTCTTACTGTGGTTCCCAAACAAATCTTCGTCAGTGGTCTAAAAATGCCAAATGTTGGCTTTTCTAGCCAGTACAGGCACTTTCAAATCCAAAAACGTATTACTGTAAATCATTTTAAAAATAATTTAAGGGTTCATCTGCACTTACTTTCAAGTGGTATAAGATCAGCTGTGATTTACCAGTTGCATGGGCTTAAAAGGGATGCAACATCAATACTACCCGGTGTAGTGCTTAATCTCAGTCTTGTGATGGCAAAAGGCTTCACCACTGCACAATGCTTCCCCTCGCTTCCCACTTTCCCCCAGTTAATGTAAGAGACCTGCAAAGCAGTACATTCTCCTTACTGGAGATACGGTTGCGTTGGTATTCAGATGTGGTTTGTTCTGGTAGAGATGTTCCCTTAGGGGACAAGAAACAACTATGCCACTTACTATTTACATATAACTACATCTACAATGGTATTTTTTACAGATATGACAACACTGGTGAAAAGTCACCCTCACAACTGACATAGTTACTTATGTGCAACATTTCAGTTCTGCCGAGGGCAAAGAATGACCACATCCAGTCAAATACTAATTTAAACTAAAAAGTTAAATCAGTAATTTCAGGGGAAGGGGAGAGAAAGATTTGGGCACTTTTGAACAAAGTCCTTCCAATGAAGCAACCCTTTCCTCCTCTGATAGTCTCCTGATCACTTATGAAAAAAACCTAGTTGTGTATGATGATGCTTGAAGTGCAGTTTGTGAGCAAGCAGTCAATAACAGCTAGGGAGTGTGGTATCTGCCAAAGAGCACTCCGTCTCACAAAACTAAATCTGCTTTTCTCAAAATTAGATGGCAATCTGACTGTGACTAGACCGAATGCCAGACGTATAGTAACATTCATATTACTTCATTCACCATGGAAGGAAAGATAAACTCTTTCAGCCTTGCCTTTATATTGAAGCTTTGACAACTGTGGTACAGAAGTGATAGCTTTTTTTTTGTGTAAAGAACTGGAATAATTGTTAATACACAGCTTAATCAAGAAAAGAGCAATCTTTCTTTTTAAAGGTTCTGCACTACTTGCAGACATTTTATCAGTCCTGCAAAACCATTCTCTGACGTTACTAAACATTATCCATTTTACAAATGGGCACGCTGTGATACAGGAGGAGATTCAGTCACACAGTCGCCGGTGCTAGATGACCTATAAAACACTTCAGTTTTGACACACGGGTATTATTATAACTATTAGACAAGGCTACCAACTTAGGAATGCAGAGGTACATTTGCAAAGGGTTTTGAAAATACAGCACTCATTTGACATCACAGCTGAAGTCAATGGGATTTCTTTAAGGTCAATAAACCCCAGAGCATCTCACAGGCTGCAGCCCATATTCATTGCTCTAGAGCTCCTCAGAAAGGCAGGTGGACTGTGCATGAGGAATGGATCTTCTCGCTTTTCAGGTTTGCAGGAGGACTCAGTGGAATGGCCAAACACGTTACTATTTGATGGGATCCATTTGGCTGGAAAAGACTTCCTTTTCCCTAAGGCTTCTCTTTATAGCAATCTGCCTTGGCTGTGAAGGTCTGGAGGAGGCTCTCTATGGAGCTTTTCTATGCTGCTTCTTGACTGCTGCACAGTGAAGTAGGCTTTCCAAGCCTTAGAGAAACATGCTGGGCAAAAGTCCTTTACCAGACACTCAGAGCCCAGGTGACAGTGCTAACCCTCCGGGTCAGCTCCATAGCTTATCTGTTATTAAATTTCAATCCTTCATTGCTTGTGATAAAATAGAAGCCAGAGGGTGGATACACAATGAGCATTTTCGAGAGCCGTACTTGTGTGATGGTTTACTCTGTGGCGGCTTAAATTCAGACCAGAATGAATGCTTAAATCAAAGCACAAACTTCTTTGGCCTCAGGGTAGGAAAGGCATTTTAAACATTGCTGGCCTCAAGGTATAAAAACAAATATTTGCTAAATTTCCAGACGTCAAAGAGTTGGCTTTTCTAAGGCAATTCCTTATTGCTGCTTCTCTGGGAGGCTTTTCCCTTTCTCTGCTTCTCACCCTCCAGGAAGAACATAGACAAGGATGAGGAGCACAGCCTCTATCTCCAGTTCCCTCTGCTCCTGTGGGATGATCATCTCAGCTCCACAGGTGTCAGCCAACACTGAGAAGGAAAAGGAAAGCAAGATGAGAGAAATACCATCCTCTGCGAATGGTTCAGAGATGGCTTGCATTGTTCCCATGCACTTAGTTCACTACACAGACCTCAGGGGAACACTGATCTCATCACACCTACCACAGGATCAGGAAGCTTGCTAATAATATGTGTACGCTTTTCTGTGCCTGGCACAGCACACCATCTTACTTGGTGAGAGGGAATGTGTCTTGCAAGGTGTCAAGAATGTAAAAATGTGATTAAACAAAGACCACCACCACCACGTCTCTTAGCTCCTAGGTCCAGGCAAGACACAGGATGGGATTAGGCATGACACAGAAGTTGGCATTTATTTATTTTTTGTCATCTTTTAGAACTTGCTCTAGCCTTCATTCAAGTTCAAGTTAACCTCCCTCCGTCCCTCTACATACTATACAAACAACCTGCTGGGAACTTACCCTGCGAGTGCAGTGTCAGGTCTTGTTCTTGGCACCTGAGCATGGTTTTAGGCATAAGCTTAGCAGCAGATTGCCCATTAACTCACCATTTGACCCAGTTCCCTCATGACTGGCAGCAAAGTCAGGGAGAAAAGGAAACCCTTGCCATAGTTTGATGACCATTTCCTTCAGCCTCAGTGCCAACACAGGCAGCCCCCGCACCTTGCTGCTTGCTTCTACACCATGCTACGTCTTGAGTCTGCTAGAACAGCTGCTCATGGGGCCATGCTGTGAACCAGACTGAAGAACTGGTATGAGTTAAAAATAACTAATGCAACAAAAAAATAGTAATTTTTAACCTACAGTGGTTCCCTGACCCAGACAGGCCACCACACGTCAAACCGTTACAGGTTGGCCAGGCTACACTTTCCTCACGGTAACGTGAGATGTGATGTTGATTTTGCACTGCATCAGAGACCGAGGCACTGCAAGGAGGTACAGACTGTCCCGCCAAGAGCCAAGCGGTTAACAGAGAATTTGAGCATCTGATACCTGATACATGTCCCATGGGGAACCACAGCTTGCCAGACAGACTGAGGTTAATGTCACAGTGAACTAAGCGGCAACAGGTCCTCTTCCTTCACCAAGTGCAAACCAAGCATTTCAGACCAGGAATATCCAAACTTTCTGAGAGGACTTTTTGAAATTAAACACTTCAAACTGAAATATTTTAGGACATTCCGTCCCACTGAGAAATTCATTTCAGTTCAGTTTTCATCCTGAGTCCAAGTGAAAACAGATTTTAAGCATCTGAATAAAATTGAGCAAAAATTCTTATTTTCAGTGAAGTAAGGATTATATTTATACCAAGTATAAATGATAACAGGGACAAGTAGGGTTTGCACAATATATGATGCACAAAGAGGATGAAAATCCAAGGATCAAATAGGTATTATCATCTTTACACAAATCTTCTGTAAATGTAATAAAATAACATAGCAAAATATAATACATTTAACAATTGCTATACAATATAATACATCATCATACCATATTGTCACACAATACTGTCATACAATGTACACATAACAATTTAAAAATTGCACATATGCATATAAAATATTCACTGCTTGCTCCTCTGATACTTCAGTATAATTCTAGTATTATTTTACTCATAAACACTGTGATATAGCTTTAGGGGAAGACTCCAGAATATGAGAAATGTTGAAGCAATAACTTAATTTCAAGAAAAGTGTATGTAAAGGGATTGGTTCTGTCAGTGGAAGGTAAAAAAGGATTTTGTTAATTTGGTCTTTTTAAAATGCTTTTTTAACAGACAAGTAGATTAGAATTTTATTGCCAGTGATGGAAAGTCTCCAATATTTCATAAAAAACCATAATATCTCCACCAAAAGAAAGACTTTCTTCTTTCTGTAACATATCTTGCTATTGTCTGATTGATCAAAGTTCTACTACTCAGATATAAATGCTTTGTATTGCAAGTATTAGTGCTATACAAGAATTTCTAATAATAAATCCATACGACTATATAGATACAGTCATTATGCCACAAACATACACTGAACAGTCAACAAGCTATTGGGGAAAAGCTAGGAAAAAAGAAGTTACAGCAGGTGAGAAGAAGTTGAGAAGAATTTCTGGACAAATTATGGATTTACAAAAAATAGGGCTGAGGAAAAGACCAGAAGAGATTTATACTTGGACCAGGAGGCAAAATTACAAACATTTCTGACATGTTTGTATATTCTCTCTTTAAGACCTGCCTCCCTAAGTAATCTACTGTGATGCTTGCTATTCTGACCTCTTACCATGAGGCTGCGAGGAAGTCTGCTGCTACAATGTAAAACCCTTACATCCTGCCCACCCCAGCCCAGATTTGGTGGACAAACTATTCCTTTTTCTCTTTGCAACAGACTTTTCCACAGGATTCAGGGTGCGATTTAAAGCTGAAAAGAAGGAAGTTATCATGGAGAGAAAAAAGATTAAATGGGACAGAGCTTTGGGGACAGAATAGCTGAATGTTATTTATCCAAAATAAACAAACTGACCTTGGAGGAAAAGCACTGTGAGTTACTGAAGGAATGAGTTGGGGAAATAGCAAAGAATCAGAAAGAAATAAGATCCAAGATTTCATGAAACAACTTAAAAATGGATTATGCAAGGGCAGGTGAAGCAAGTACTTCCTGAGCAAGAACAGAGATACAATGGCATGCTGAAGCCTTTGCTGGAAGTGAGCTGTCCTTTGTAACATTAATGATTTTTTTTCTCTTCAGTGTGCCTAGAATAAAAAGACCTCAGATACATGCACAGCATTTGCTTCCCCCCATTGTGCTCAGACGCAAAGGGAGAGTAAACATTAACCAAACTTGATGCAAATGAGAGGCAAACATTTACCTTAAAAAACCTCTGTCTGCAGGCCTGGCTTTGTAAATCTCTGCACTTATTAGATCTGTGGGAATGACTCATTTTTATGGTAACTACTCAGCGATGTTCACTGGACAGTTTCTTACCTAAAACACACGTGCCCAGAAAAATGCTTTTAAATCAAAAAACCTGCTTTAGCAGAGCCTGCAATAGGAAGGACTGCAATAAACTAAGTTAATGGTATACAGTCCTAGTAATAAATACTGGCTTATGAAGAAGATGCCACACATCTTATCTCTCAAGCTTTCTGAATTACAGATTTCTCTGTACTGTTCAGGGAACTCCTGGAAGCCGATCCTTGCACGGGAAAGACAATGTGAGGAACCCACACAGCACAGCTTTTTCACTCAGTGTCTTTTGCACTGGGAGGATAATCCTTGCAAACTCTGAAGCTCAGAGCCTATAATCAATGGCTTGCCACTATTACCACCTTTTTGTGATCTGCTCTGGGAAAACAGTGGTTCGTGCAGCACAGCTCCATAGCCCATGTTCACCCATATACAGGACCGTGGAATCAAATGCAGAGACCGAACCCTGTCCAGGGCTCAGGACTGATATTTTGAGTTGTCTGTTCTTCTCTTCACAGCAGTGTTTAATTCTCATGGAAGCTACATAAACTGAACTTGAGGAAATTACACCTTCACATTTGCCTGGATTTCCTCCTCTCTTCCTCCCTGTGGGTGTCACAAAAGGCTTAAAATAGCTTGTGACTGCGGCACTTTTCTTGTACTATCTATTGCAGATATTTGAAAAGAGTAGAGGGAGGGAGGTTAAGATCTGGGGTAGTATTTATAACCTAGGGAAATCATTATAACGGTGCTAACCTAGCTCAGGACCAGCCGCCTCTTGGACCCAGAGGTCAGAATTTTAACTCCACAGGGTCTCCTGATTTTGCTGTTTCAGAAATGTGCATCGTGTTAAGAAATTAGGAAGCTGTGTCTCCTTTTGTCTTAAGGGATTTGGCTTTGTTCACCATTCTGGCAGTCCTCTGTGTCCTTCGAAGAAAAAAACCCTCTTGTACCTGCCACTATTTTTAGTGTGTGTTTTTGAAGGAAGAACTCTGTCTACATCGAACAGATCCCTGAAGACAATCTCCAGTGCAGACACATAGTGACTTATGAAAATGAATGTAACGCTCTGAACATTGTAGCTCTGCTTCATAGGCCAATTCTGCAAATCTACCACAATCTGTGTTTCACAGAAGTTTACCTTGTCCTTAGACACAGAAGTCTAATTCCCCTCTTTCCTGCATCAACCCACTGAAACACTAATTCTTAAGGAATGTAATATTGTCCGTTTACTGATGTAAAAGGCTCCTGGTATGAAAAAAGCAGCTTTTCCTCTACCACCCTGCGGTGGGAAGCAGACTTTGCACAGCAAGGTGATGTATTATTATAACCAGCGAAATCCACAAAATTCCTTCATGAGATTGAAATAAATTCTGTTTCGTTTGTAACTGTGTTTGCTATTTTTGTTAAACTGCCCCCTCTCAGGTCCTATCCCAAGAAGAAATCCTGTCAAGAAGAAATATTTTTGGCCAATTCTCCTTCAAACAGTCACAATCAATAATCTCTCTTATAGAAGGCAACCTTCGGGAACACAGTAAAGGATGTTAATGGTAGTTCCTATGGACATCTCACTTTCTCTAAAGGCAACAAATGAAATATTAAAAACTAAGTAGCATTTAAACGAGTCACTCACCATGAAATCTGTCTCAAAGCACACAGAGTAATCAAAACCAGGGCAACACAAGGGACCCTGGCTTTATAAAAATAATCTTTCCTCCTATATCATCAATTTCATAAAAGGCCTTCAAAATCCACAAGAGTAAAACAGTTTCTCACTTAGAGAGAAAAAAAAAAAAAGTGCGTGAGCATTTCAGGCTTTTTAAAGGAAGTAAGGTAGCAAATTGTAGCCTTGTGTAATTCCATTTAAGTAAGCCAAATTAAATACATATGGCCTACAAGGTTGTGAGGTGGGAATTTGGTAGGTTCTAGAAATTCAGAAACATTATAATCTCCTTACTATCACCTGTAAGTGGCTTATCAATACAGACTCTCAAAGAAGAGCTTCAGATTTTGTTACATACCCTGAAAACCTTCACTTTGAAACAAAGTGCACTGTTTATCAGTCAGCACCATAACTATATATACGTTTTTGTCGAGAAAGCATAAACTGAAACATCCCATAACACCCTTCCTGCCAATATCTGCCTATAAAATTATTATGAACCTTATGCAAATTTGGGTAGGTCTGTGATCTGTCAGGTATTAGAAGTAACAGGTGGGGTCGTTTGCCTCTGCAGCTGTAAGCAGATACAGAAGGAGGTGCTGGTGATGCTGGTTCTCAATAGTAAGGCCATATATAAGACATGCTGCAGTAAACTGCCTTTTGCTCTCCTCATTCCCCCCTCACCCCAGAGAGAAAATACTGAGCTTCACTGAATCAGGAGCAGGCCTGCCTCTTTGTTGCAGGAGTGAAGGCAAGATCCTTCCCGTTACAGTTGGTGCAGCACTGGCCACACAATGAAGATCAACCAGAGCCAAATCTTGTTTCTCACTAGTCAGTGATGTACCACAGATCCTCCTCTCTTTTATCTCAAAGAGATGGTAATGACTTTTCCTTCTCCCTGTTCCCCTTTGCTCCTGGCTGCCCTGTGTGGGTTTCTCTGCATATGACCTCTGTATTGTCCACACTGTGTTGAGCTCACTAAAACTGCAGACAGAAAAGCAAAGAACTATCCAACACGCAAAAGGGATGGTAGCCTCCAGCGAGAGTCCCTCCTGTGCAGCACATCAAGTGCATCAAGTGCTGGAGAGCCAGTGTGGCACTGCGTTTGTCAGCCAGGACAAGACTTTAAATACTCCAGACAGCTTAACTCAGACTACAGCTAGCTACAATTTCACTATAATGAGTGTTATATATATATATTCTGCAGTCCCATAGTTGTGAAAATCGTTCTTATGCAACTGTGTTCTGGCATCTCTGTTTAGCTTTTAATTGTGCTTCTAGCCTTCTCCTTGCGAGGACAACCAAAAACCCGTAAGCTGAATGCAAACTGAGACAGCATCACTGCCAGAACCTGCAGGAAACCACAGCCATCAGTCTGCAAGGCCTGGCCTGCCCCGCTCCCCTCCCTGGGGACTGTAGGACTGTAGCCGTTGGTGGTGCCCTCAAGTGCAGCCGCGAGCGCAGCGTGCTCTCCCAGCCTCTAGCTCTCCCCGTGCGCAGCTGCTTCACAGGCAAACCACAGAAGATGTGCAGAGCACTGCAGGCAGCCCAAAGGCAGCCTGTTCAGGTGTGTGCACCAGGGTATGAGGCCTCCAATGCCTGGAGACACAGTACTGCAGGGCACCCTCCCACCCCACCGGAGGCTATGCTTCCAGCTTCACCCTCAGCGCTAACAGGTAAATCTGACCATGTGAGTCTGCAGAGGGTCCCTTTCAAGAGGCAGCAAAGATATACCCAGTGAGTCCAGAGGCCATGCAGTGTGCACCTTTCCCAGTTTGGCACAGAGCTTGCCACCCTGCCGGAGCTCACTGCTGGGAGGCGCTGGGGCTCTTTCTTTCCCTGCCCTGCCAGGTCCTTCCCACAGCTCTCTCTCCATCTCTGTTTGCAAGCATGAACTGCTTTGCAGCATGTGCACTGCAAGGCTGCGTGGCCTCAAGCAAGAGAGCTGGAGTCCACTTTGCCACAAAGATCAAGGGCAGCCAAAAGCACGGGATGGCAAACTTTCTTGCCTTGAGGTTAGTGCAGCAGCTCTCTGCCACCTGGAGAGCAGGGGAGATGATTTCCTAAAGATGGCTATGAGCTTCCCACTTCCCCATCGTATGTGAGGAAATGAGAACATTGACGAGCCCAAACCTGAAAGTCAGGGAGATGCATTGCTGGGAACAAGTACACATTCTCCCTTTTCAAGGCATGGCGCTCTTCAGATGGGCGCAGAGAATGAGTCCTCATCCTCTCTACTGTTCCTGAAGGAGGGAAAGGGAAGCTTTTGCACTCCAGCAAACAAATTAATTTACTGGACTCCTACGTCACCTGTTGGAATTCGGAAAGAATTATTTGCCTAGGACACTTGACTGCAGAACTCATCTCCCTTTTAAGCCTAAGCATGAAAATGTCATGTTAATGTTCAAAGCAAAACTAACCAGCAGCAAATTCTTTGACATCAGCTCCTCACTGACAAACTGTGGACCAAGAATTATCCACGGGAATCCTTCCGTTGGGACATTTTCAATAGAAACACTTTGTATGTGACTATTTGACTTGAATAGAAGCAGACCTCATCCTTTCTGTCCAACTAATTAAACAGGCCAAGAATATATCAATCATATGAAGAGCACGGGCACAAGGTTGGGTTTTTTAAAATTATTTTAAATAAACTCATCACTAGTAAGGATGTGGAAATGAAATGTTCTATTATCACAAACATCAGAACATCAGAAGGAAATACAAAATTAACATACAGCAAATATTCTAGTATAGCTTTCCAGGTCCAGTTTGAGTGAGGTTGGAGACGACACCAAATGGGCTGTGTCCGCCAAATATTTGTACATGTGTTCAAATGGTGAAGAAAGCAAGCAATCTGACTATATATTCTTTGCTGATACTAGACAAACTGATCAACCATGAAAACCTGAAAACTCATTCATAGTCAGACATTTGAGTTGGTCTCAAGTCACTGCATGCTGCAGAGATGTGCATGGCTCTTAAAGCATGTGTTGACCTTACTGCATACCTAACATTACGCACATTCTTAACTTTAAGCATGGGAATAATTCCTTTAATATGAAGTATTTCTGTGAGTATTTGCAGGACTGGATCCTAACTCTGAGCTGGTCTTCACAAAGATATTCAGGAAAATTAATCCAAATTAACTAAAGGCTTAATTTAAAGCAGATTAGTTAAAGTGCATTTAACCCTGTAAAGACTTTTCAAAATTTTTGTAGTCTTAATTCAGCTTTGTATAAAGCTTAATCCATTTTCAATTTATACTTTAAGTGAATTTGGACTAATTAAGTTGAATGTCCTATGTAAATGAGCCTGAGGCCCTAATTCAGAACTGTGTCCAAGCACAGGTATAAAACTATCCCTATTCAGAAAAGCATATCCTTGAAATCAGCTGTTTTCAATCAGATGCATACAGGTATTTAAATATTTTCCTGAATCACACGCTTAACTATTTTATATTCTTAAACCATTTGAGAATTATAGTTTGATGGTAAGGAAAAATTATAGCCCAAAGGGTTGAAAGGCAGATAAACATATTTCATTTACTGTCCTCCAGATGATACCAGTTCCTCCTGTGTGTGTACAAGAAATCTTCAATCATTGTTTTCTGTAGGAAATCTCTGATTGACACAGAATTAAAAACTGGTTCTTCAGGCTGGAATTATTTTTTCCTTAGAAGGGGAAAAGAAGATTAACCCTTCATTTTCTGGGAAGACTTCATAATGGGGTGTTGTTTCCTCAACCCAAACTGGTAAAGCACCCTATCCATTCCCAATGGAAAAGATGAATTTCAGCAAACGTATTTATCTAGGATTTTACATCTCAGATTTTGCAACTCTTCTTTCAAAGCTCCCTTCCATGGAAGTGTACTTGAAGTGTTTGAATCTAGATTATTTTCTTGCTGGATATGCAGCAAGAGACTGAGAAAAAAACAAGCTTTATAACAAGGTCTGAATAAGTACCCTACTTCATCTGTAAGTTTAAATATTCAATGTTAGTCACATTTGTGCTTAACTACTTCACTGAAGAAAGGTAAAACTGTACAATGGTATCATCGCCAGCAATGTATCATCAAAGGCACTTAAGTGGCAAGTTGTCTGCTGGCTACCTAAAGTGAACTAAGAAAAAACCACTACCTCCAGAATAAAATTTGCCAACTAAATTAGGCATGGAGCCAGAAAGGCTATTTACAGAGTCATGGAGCCTAAGCAGACATCCCACGCCTGCTTACTCAGAGTGGGCTGGAGAAGTCAGCTCACACGTGATACAGCTCAGCTCCTGATCCATCCAACTTATTGTCCAAATACAAATTCCTTCAGCTCCCTCTTGAATGGTCATATTCACACAGCGCAACAGAGCATAGGTCAGCAATCTCCAAGATGCTAAAGACCTGAGATGTTATGATGTATAGATGATGTGCTGTATCCTAACATAGAGAACCAGTACAGTTGTATTTTCATGGCACTGAGCCCAAGCAAATACTCTTCACCTCTCAGCAAGACAGTACAGCTTCTGGACACAGGCTGGCACAGATACGGCTGACTCATGTATCTTCACCTGATCTTCCTCTACTAGAATGGGTATGGGTGGAAGTAGATCGAGTATGTCTGCACCACCACGTACCCACAGTCCACCCAATGCAATGATGCAGTTATGAGTGATGCCCACCTGATGGCCACAACAAAACTGAGATTTGACAGCTCTGTACATCAAATTCACCAAGTGTCTGTATTTTGGTTAGTCTTCCCCAAAGAGAAGAGTCCAAAGAGATGACTTCTTCATCTTTTTCTAACTCATGCAGTGAGAGAGAGAGAATTTTATCCTATGTAGGTTCTTCAAACATGCTTATCACTATGTTAGCTGAGCACCATCCAGAAAGAGGAAGAGCAGGTATTGCAAAGAGGTCCAAGGGCAATTATTACCATCCTGCTCAATGACTACCTAATTTCTGCTGCCAGGAACAGCAACTTGTTTGGCCCTCCTTTCTTTTACTGCCTTTCCTTACATGATTTTTCTACTGTCTGGTGAAGTTACTACTACCACCTTTCCCATTAGAAAGCTGAAGAGAAAAGATATTCACAAGAATATAGACATGGTTGCCTTCAATAGTGCTTTGAAGAATAGCCATGTTGTGAACATGGCAGTCAGTAGCGTAATGTGGAGGGGGCACTGCTTGTAAATGGGGCTTCTTTTTAATTTCACTGTCATTGTTTCCAGAATTTCCATGGCTCACTTTTAGCTGAAGAGATGTTTCTGCCACACTGAGCTAAAAGAGCTTTTTAGATGGGTTTGAAGGCTGTTAGCCACCATCACACGCCAGCAATTCTCTCCTTGCGTTCTGTAGCTGCTTCACATCAAGCACCCAGTGGTCTCTGCACTTGCTGCTATCTCATCTTGAACCAAAACCTTTTACTATTCTTCAGTTTGCAGATGTGGTCTGGATGAGGACCAGTGCCTAGCTGAGGTGTGTACAGTAAAATAATCACTCCAGACACACAAAAGCAACTTCTCCCATGCACACATTCAGCTGGCAGCATTTAACAGGCACCTAGATAATAAAGACATCTACTTCACTGCAAAACATGGTCAGGACTCACAGCCATGAAATGGACTTGATAGCCTTTAAATTCTGTTTTACGGTGCTGGCTTACAGAGATGGCTTGGAGCCGATGTGGCAGCTCATTAACACTCAGTTAACACTTCTCTATATAGCACAGCATTGACTTTTACATTTTCTTATTTTCAGGGGAGCAATGCCTGTGGAATTGGGAGGGGTAATAGCTTAAGACACACAAAATATTATGAACAAATCAGTTTAAAAACATTGAAATAAAAAAGCTCCAATGTACTGAAAGTACCATTTGTGAATATAGAGTCCAGGAGAAGCATTACTTTTACCTCGCCAAGTTTCCAATGCACGTGATTTCTGAGAGTCCCAGCTTCAGGTACCAGAGACAGACATCTACAGAGGAGCAGCTCATTATCTGAGGAAGCATGCATCTAAATCAGCTTCTGTTTTCAACCTTATAGCAGCATCTGTTTTATTTAAAAAACCTATAACTCACTTTTAACGGTTAGGCTGCAAAACCGGGGAGAGTGCAACTCACTTTGATGCTGTAGCCTTCAGCTCTGAAAGCCAGAATGATCTCTTCTTGCAAATAAAGCAGTAAAAGAGGAAGTGAAAATGTCAGACTGCATTTGTTTGCCAGAAAACTGACTGTTTCCCATAATAAAAGAGAGTAATCCCCATGTGAAATGGGGATCTGGTCTATTAGTCGTCTCAGACCTCAGACAGCGTAGTGAGACCGTGCAGGAGATTAATAGGCAGATTATCTTCCAGCCCTCCCCACTGCAACATCTGTCTGTGTTAACGAGTGGCCTTGCACAGAATGTGCTGAAATCCCACTTAGGTTGCTCTCCATCGGCATGAACCCCAGTCTAGCAGCCACCCAGAGTCTAACTAAGGATTGGCAAGCAACAACCTGCAAAGCGACTAATGCTAGCCAAGGAGGAGGAGGGCATGCCGAAGGTGGCCAGTAGATACACTGACAGCCTATGCAGCTCCCCAGCGAAACCCCCCTCTCCCTGCGTCAATGACTTCTATCAGACAACCTCTCCTGGAGTGCTCAGCAGAAACAAAAGCTGCTTCTCTCTGCACAGGACTTTGGCAGGCAGCATTTCCACTCTTCCCACCTGGGGTTGAGCCTGCCAGGAGAGAACTGAACTTTTCTGACAGAAGGAGGTACCCCTCACACTCCCTACAGCCTGCAGGAGGTCATGAGTCTTTTAAAGGTCCCTTTCTTGCTAATCCAGGCACTCTGTGGACACCGGGGGCCTGAGCGTGCTGCACAACACGATGCTCCGCAGAGCTACCAAACTAGTTTTAAGAGAGCTAGTGTGGTAGTAGGGGCAGTATAGCTGCATTACTGCAATGCTCCACCTGGCCCAATTAGCCCCACTGGAAACCACTTTGGGTGTCTCCGTGTGGTCTTGCGTTGTGCCAAGTAAACAAACACATACAGCACATTTGCAAAGACGGCCTTTACAACTACGCCAGAAACGTTCATGCACAGATTGAGTCATTAAGCAGATTTCAGCTGGATGGCCGTGCATGAGCTCTGGTGTTTTGCACATGGAAAATGGCAGGCAACAACTGAAGAAGCAGCTCCTGGCCTCTGACGGCGGCTCGTCTCACAATGAAGAAGCAGTCCTACCTGTGGAAGCTAAAAGGCATTGAGCTTTCTTTTGGAAATGTGATTGCCAATGGAGATGGAAAGCAGTAGAAGAAGCAGTGAGAGATGATATATTCAGAACGAAATCTGTTTTTGGCTACAATGCCCAAGAGGAGTGCATCCATGTAATGCAATGAATTCCTCTTTGGTGAGGGGGCAGATGGAACAAAGGCAAGCCTGACGCAACCTAGGGTTTTGCTCATATTTGCAAATGAAGCAACTATAGTGTAAAGAGGGCTTTTAATGACCTCTGCTCTCCCCGTTTGCTTTCTCCTCAGATAGCCCTAAAAACATTCAGCTGCAGTCAGCTTTCTAGTTGATCAGTCAATGCTGGGTCTCCTGAACGTTTTCTTCCCGGGTATTTGCTAAACTGTAATTCATCATAATACCATCTTTGGTTTTATTTTTTCAGATCTACCACTAATTCAGTGGGGTATATTTCATCCTTGAAAAGCAGTAAAATCCTTCGTATTTTTAATCAATGAATATTAAATGACACCTTATTTTCAAATATTACATCGCTTATATATTCAAACACTGATTTCAAGTATTGATCCTGATGTAAGTTAAAAATTTGACATCTCAATATTCTACATTCTCCTCCAATTCTCACCTACCCTATCTTCTGGACATCGGAGGTGCAGAGTTTCCAGCAGGAAGAAAAAACATTTTACTTCCTCCAACCATAGAAAAAGCAAAGTAATTTCACAGAACATTTTACATGAAAAATTC
This sequence comes from Phoebastria nigripes, assembly GCA_035582835.1. NCBI lineage: Eukaryota > Metazoa > Chordata > Aves > Procellariiformes > Diomedeidae > Phoebastria > Phoebastria nigripes. The sequence continues at coordinate 664,282 of JAYKAV010001709.1, forward strand.
AGCTTTGCATCTCCTTTCACACTCCAGAACACCCCAGATCAGAAATACAAAACATTTAGGGGCTCATAAGTTGGCCAAATATGACTCTCTGTTACAGCAAAATAAAAAAGTGCACCTTTCACAGGAAGGATCTCCCCCATTTAATACTGTGTCCCTGCTATGGATGCATGGATACACTGAATTTCTTATATAAACTGAATGTAAGCTGTTTGACATGGAAAAAACAAAGTTTTATAGACAGCCTCATTTTGAAAAATGGCTAAATTATCTTATATGAAACCTCATCTTTCCTGTCTTCCTCCCACAAAAAATTATAAGCAACTTAGGGTATGTAGAATGGAAAATTGCAACCCCAACAGTTAAAGTTTGGTAAAAGGTCTGAAAAAAGAGTTACAGTGGGAAGTGTCAGGTGAGCTTATGTGAAAGAGTTACTACCTGCTTCACCTGTAATGTCTTCATTATTGGGGCCTTGGATATTATGGTGATAGCTGCTACTAAAACACCTCAGACTAATATGCCTACATTAATCTCTTTTGGTGATATTGGAAAAATGCCTGTAAGCTAGTAAGTGCTCAGCACATGAGAAGATCAGATTTGATATAAGTGAACTATTTTTTCTGGGGTTTTGGCACTTAGCTACGTACATAAGAAGCAGAAAATAGGACAAAACCGGCAAAGTAATATGAAAGCACGTGATGGTGGCTTATTAAAAGACTTACAGCTGAAGAATATGAATGCCCCCTTTTTGTCTCTATACATGATGTACCAGCCCCTCTCCCATAGCTCTTTGAAGGCAGAGAATCCAGAAGTAACAGCTGAATTCTCAAATCAAAAAGCCAATGAGCTGGAATATTCCCCTCGAAAGAGATGATGGTGGCTTTATTGAAATGACTCTCCAAGAAGTGGCTGGCTCCCAGAGTGTGGTGGGGGAGCCAGCCATCTCTTGGAACAGATTTGGCATAAATGAGGAATAATCCAAGGCAGTGTCCATGCCAGACCTCTTGTCATCAGCCGACGGCACTGCTGGGATGTTTAGTCTCAGGACTCCTGACTCCAGGAACACAGGCTTCCCCTCGGCCAGCGACTTCACTCATTCACAGTAAGTCTCATTCAGAATAAGGAATCCAGAGTAGCACAACCAGGATTTTCGAGAAGGTACTTGGTGGGGCACAATGAAAGGGAGCCTGAGCCTCAGGGAAGAGACTACAAGGCAGCATTGCCAACTAATGCTGCTAGAAACAAAGCTCTTGCGATAGCATCTCCTCTGCCGAGAATGAGCACGAATACCAGCCAAGCTTACATTCCAGTAGATTGCAGGGGTATTTGAGCAAAAAAGCCATCAGATACCCTGAATGGAAGATCGTCTTGCTCTTGCCAGTCTGCCCGATGTAGGTGAGCTGCTATACTTACAGATGCCTTGGTTTACAGAAAAATGAAATAACTACAAGTAACTGCAAACCTGCAACCACATTTACCCAGCATAAATAAATTTGTAACAAACGCACCTTGCACACAAACTGTTGGGGTTCTTCAACATGCAGTACTGTGGCTCAAGACCTTACAGAACAAAAGAAAACAGAGCACTTGAAGAACCGTATGTTTGTTTCACTATACAGTATATATAACACAAAATTTGCATCCAAATTTAGCAATAAGTCTTCATTGCTTTCCATTGTGCAAATTGCCAGGTTGCACATCAACAATTGCTTTAGTTTCAGGGAAAGTTGCACATAAGAGGTGGAATTATTTGCACACTAAGATGAAGTGTTGATGATTGTGTCCTCACCATACGATAAAAGGATATTTCACTGAGCTTCAGGATGCAAAGTAACAGCATGGTCCCCCCTGTGATCTCGCTCAGGGAAAGGTCAGCTAGCTAGAGAAATTATATTTACTTTTGGAGCATTCAGCTACATAAGCTACCAGCTGGGAAAAAAGTGTTGAGTGACTCAGAGGGAGATGCTTCTACACCCCCAACATGAATTGAAGTTACGAAGGGTTAACAATGAGAAATAGTGGAAGATGGTTCAATCAACTGATCTGTGCCCACTGTACCAAAAAGAAAGCCCAAATGTTCCCAAAGTAGGGAGGATTCTCCAAAGCATTTAAAGCCATTCTCCATTTCAGAGATTAAAAGGTGCATACACATTTATGTTACCATGGAGAAAACTACATCTTTGCTCTCCCCTACTTGCGGATTTCAGGCTTTGAACTTTAGATTAATACAGGTCATTTTTTACCTTCACCTACCCTTCACCACAACACAGATGGTCCTGAAACTGAAAAGTAAAACCATTTACTAATGGACCCATAGGGTTAGATTCAAACCCCAAACATTACACTAAAACTCTCAAACCTTTGGCATATTTAAACCTAGCACTGCATTTTGCATGGTACCTATTTTTCTAATGCATTGGATCAAATTCTGAAGCCTGACCACTCGAGCCAGATTCTGATACCTTTCACAATGAGCAGCATTTTTTCCCTTGAAGAGCCCCAAACTAAAAGAAATTGTACAAAGAGAGACAGGAATGTGATACTTTCTAGCATGCAAAATCTGGATTCAAATTCCGATTTTACAGGTTGGGTCTAGCCCACAATCCAACTCATTTGGCAACACTTTTTCTTCTAATTGAGATATATAGTTCAGCACGAATGAAATACTTCCACAGTTAAAGACGACACTAAAAAGCCTTTTTCCAACAGTTAATTGAAATTAATTTTAAAGTAGTAAAAGTCTGACTATAGAATGATGTCATTTGCATGGACTAACTTCATTCTAACATTAGGCTAAGTCAAACGAACAAAGCTAATGAAGGTGGGAAGAGTAGCAGTGTTTTTAGCTGAAATTAATATTTTCAGCACTGTATGTTAAAACAGGTAATAATCTCCTAATCTTTACTTTGATATGTGCTTTATTTCCATATACACATTAGTGGCAGGACATCAATTAATTAGTAAAATGAAAAGAAAGATCTCTAAGGCAATATTAATATTTAAAAATTCAAACATCATTGTTCCTTATGCTGTTCTCTTTAATCTTAAGTTTTGCTCTTGGAAACTGAACTTAACTTCTCCAATGCATATATTGCTCAGGGCCCCCTGATGCTAATCTGACTGCTGTTCTATATGGGTTTCAAACAAGTGAGAACACTTCAAGTATAAAAGCAGTGCAGAAAAGAGACTATGCAAAAATGGTACTTCTTCATTCCTCATGCACCAAAACAGCAGGGCAAGGGAGCTTCGTGGCTGAAGTGCACACTGTGATTCCCCAGCTGCTTCCAAGGGACGTCTTGGAGAGCACCACAAATGCATCCCTGCCCCATCGCCCATGGAATCCAGGGCTCACGCAGGGCTCAGGGAGTGAGGTAAGCTTTCATATCTCCCCTCCACACGTAGTCAAGGCATCACCAGGGTGCTCATTCAGAGCCAGAATTTAGGACTCGCCCTTGGATCCTATGGTTTAGATGTAGCCTGTATCTATCCACTTTATAGACAAGAGCAGCTGCTCACCACCACACCCCCAACCCACTTGAGAAAACTCTGATCTGAGAAAATAAGCTAACTTCTATCCCGAGTCCTGCTTCATCAATAACATTTTCTGTTAATAACATCGGAGCAGAAAATATCTCATGGGTCATTGAATTTGAGGTCCTTTATCATAGAAACTACATCACAAAATCTCTTTCATAAAATTACCAAGCATAGTCTAATAATAAGCTAAAAGTTGTTTGCTGCCACCACTCTTCCTGGGACGCTTTTCCAGAACCTCACTATTTGGATGACTGGAAACTTACTTCTATTTTCTAGCTTTAATTTATATACCCCTGGGGATTTTTACTACGAGCAATGATAAGCAAGCCAAAAAGAGCTTAGTTTAATTCTCGAAACCAGCATGAGCAAAGAAGGAAAGTCATTAGGAGAAGGTACCTCTTGGGAAGTAAGCAAGTTAGAATTAGAAGGTGTAAAAGAAAATAAGCATCCGCTGTTCTCATATTCACCACTGACAGGTCTTAATTGAATTTTCTGGACATCCATGAACTTTTATCTGGTTTGGTTTTATTACCGGGAACATGGTCCTATTATTTAGAACCAGGGGAAGTTGTACCTCCAACTTGCCTCTCAGCACCTAGCCAAGAACACACACTTCAGATTTATGGATACCAAAGAACTGAATGATGTTAATGAGGACCATTATAGAAAATCTGAGATATAAGCCAGCCTAGAAAATGTTCTGATTAAAAATGTTTATTATTTATCTACAATAGAAAGGGGTACATGCTTTCACAGATGAAAACCGCCATTTTCTAGCCAATTCTAGTTGCAAGCAGGAAAGGATATAAAATCCTGAATTTAATTTCTGAGTTTACAAGTGACTCAGCCTGTGTTCTCACACCAGTCCCTTATCCTCTTTCTGTCTCCATTTCCTCATCTTTAAAATATGGGTAATAATACTTCTGTGTCCCTTGAGTGTTTCTTAAACTTAATTAATTCAATGCTTTACAAAGTGCTTTCTGATCCAGAGATTGGAGTGCTACACATATCCAAAGGATTCTATTTTAGATCATTTGTAAATAAATAAAACTGTACTTTCTAGATCTTATTTTTAATACTGAATAGGAATGACCTGGCCTCAAGTGATCTTCTCTCATGGAAAAGGCATTGGAAGCCAGGTCTGCAGCCAGCGTTTTCTCCCAGGTCAGTAGTCCTCCCTTGTCTGGGGAATGTGAGAATGTGGCTGCAGGCCAGGCCTCTCGTGCACAGAGGGAGGGAATTGGAGCACCAGGCCTCTGGCCAGCACTTGCCAACCAAAGCTGCACTTTTCTCATAGAAAGCTAATGGGAAAATGCATGTGCACGCCAACGGGTCTTGCTCAACTGAGAGCTCTGCAGCTGTCCTGCTAGGGAACAAACGTGACACAGGGGCAGCGAATTGTACAAGAGCTCAGGGGCCCCTTGTACCTTGAAGGAAGGGGAAGCGGAGGTCAAAAACTCTGGCCGGTCTTGTACTTCATTAGGACTACAGCTCTGCAAATCAGATTGCTTACGGTAAAACATGATTTTTGGAGCTGACACTCCACTGCAAGGCCGAAGATGGGAAGCCCAAGATGGGACCAAGGTTTTTCAACTAGGGTTAAAGTGTTTGTCTGTATTCAGCTGCAAATGTGTGTGGAGTAGGGAAGGAACAAGAATTATTGGCCTATTACTTCTTAGTCAGGAAGGGTTTATTACTCTCTAAACTGAAAGTAACCAGGGCAACTAGGATGCTTTTCCTGCAATACATCTGTTAAAGTTGGTTTTGCTCCTACACATTATGGTGAAAATTAATCAGAAGGCGGCTTCTGGCTAGCCATGATGTTTCTTTAAAATGAAAGAATGGTTTGTCATGGAAAAAGCGTGCTCAAGTGGTTAAGCAGCAAGTTCAGACTCAGGAAGCCCAGGGTCCGTTCCTTATCCTACCAGAGGCACGAAAGCAGTACTTGTATTTTCTGCAGAACTCCTCATTGGGAATGCAAAGTGCCTTGCACTATTTTAAGTCACCCCATCTCTGTGTCTCAGTCCCCCATGTGTAAAATGGGAGACAATAGCAAAGGAGTCTCACAGGGACTGTGAGATGCTCAGATGCTAAAGAAAGAGAGGCCATATGTGTTCCTAAAATAAGTAACAGCATGGATAGGGCTATTTTGGGACAATAGAGCTGTGCTAGCTTTGCATGCAACTGCCTCCACCGGAGCAGAAATGAAATCTATAGGAGTTTAAAAAAATATGTAAGGTAAATGATTTTGGGTTTTAGACTGCTCAGGTGATAGCATTCAGAAATTCTGGCAGCTACTGAACTCCACTTTTAAGTGGCATAGGTAATGCTGCGAGCTAGTGTCAGGTAGCTCAAGAGTTATGGCATCACCAGGTGGTAGTTTTAAGGGTGATGTCCAGGGAAGGGGACAGTGGTTTGGTGACTGCCTGGGGTGCCTGGTGTACCCTGGCTGCCCACACAGGCAGGGAGAGTGAGGTGAACACCACTGCCATGTGCGGGACCAGAGTGGTGCGGTGAAGAAGCAGTGATGGTGGTAATGCTGTCTCATTTCAGTAAGTTTCTGGCTGAGGCTCTAAATATTGGACTTAATCACCTAATGTGCCTAGTGGTGGCTTATGCCCTCCTGCAGGTCTAACTTTTTATACCTACCTCTGAACGATAAAAGATAAAAGCTTTGAAATATATAGCTATAAAATAAAGAGCATGTGGGGCACATATATAGCTTATGGCTGTTTGCCATAATTAAGGTCTGCACAAACTTGCTTTTCCTTGTCAGGTACAGATACGCCCCAGACTATGCCATAATCCAAGTAGCAGGGAGAAAAGAGGACACCAGACAGGATCGCTTGAACTTGTAAACAGACTTACAGCATCTGGAGATGAGAGCAGGTCACAAGGGTTGCTGAATGTATGTCTGGCAGCCAAGTACCTCATCACCCAGAAATAGTTTAGGTATTTATTTAGATATGGACCTAGCAATTTGGCTTGTGTTCAACATAGAGATTCAAGTCTGATTTGATCAAATATCCCAGAGTTTCACCTTATAAACTGGTCTTTTTTATGTGTGTATTAACACATATACCCATATGATACATTTCTCGTTGTTTAAATTAGAAATGTCACAGTGATGTTCACTGCCTTTTAAATCCATGAACAGATGCAAAAACTAGAGGATTGTGAAAAATTATTGTTGAAAATTAGCCATGTTTCCCCAAATCTCAAAAATACTCACATTTGTGTTAAACTGCTTTACATATTCTAATTTATTTGCTCTTATTTATGGGTAGTTCCCAGGCTTCTGGGGAGCAGGTATGCCTCTGAAGGGTCTGCGGCCCGTGGAGGAACCTCATCAGAGCAAGCAACAAGAAGCAGTGAAAGAAAAGGAAAAACCAAGCACTGACCACCTTCTCCTGTGATGGCCATTGTCTCATCACAGGGACGAAGAATGATGTGCAGTGAGGGGACTGGGGATGGGGAAGGGGAGGAGAGGTTTCGCAGAGGGAAGTGGTGTTTTCCCTAAGTGTTTGTCGTCTTTATTTCTCAATACCGGAATCAAGAATTAAAAGTTTACATTAATTGCAATAAACTAAATTCTGTGAAATTCCCCAACTCAAGACTGCTTTTTTGTCCGCAACACTTGGATAACAAAAGAATCAACCGAAACCTTTATTCCAAACCTGAAATAACTACCTACAGTTTAGTAAGAATGAGAACCTTTCCCCTCTGCTGTCTTTCTTCATGTTTTCACCATACTTACTCCAGATCCAAACAGGCCTGCATTTTATGAATTGGACAATGCCCAATAACGATGGGAATTAAAAGATAATAACGTGCTAAAACACTGACTGCCAGAGCTAGACAGACACAAGGGACAAGAAGAAATGTTTTTTCCTAACTATCCAGCTGCTTTGAATTCAGCTGAAACACAGTCTCTCTCTGAGAAACCAAGCGAAAATGGCTCGCACTGTGTGAAGCCGACCCGCCTGCTCACTCGGGAGGGACTCAGCCAACCCAGGACATGGAAGAAGTGACATGAGCTTTCTGAGGAGGGGGCCAGATTGCTCCCTGTGCCAAGATATGTTGAGCCCAGGAGAAGGGATGGGATGCTAGGGAGCCCGTGCTGATTCTTGGACGATGCTGGCCCTCTCCCAGGCTCTCTCATCACGGGGCGCTTGAACTTGCAAGAACTGGACAGGGTCCCTGCAGGGCTGGAGCCAGATAAGCACCGAGAGAGTGGAGTTTCTCCCCCTCTCCAGCTTCATTTCCCTTGGCGTGTTGAGAATTCCCCATTGCCAGACTGACCAGCCCAAAAGCGATGAGGAGTTTGAGAATGAGCCCTGATTGTTGTTTAGCACTCACAACAGCTACATAGACCTTGGAGTTTCCCACTTTTTCCATCCTAAACGCAGGAGTACTGCAAATGCTAAAGTTAAGGTAAACTCATATTTTAACCGCAGCCCCTGCAATTCTTTCCCACATACCCCATTTCTACCAAACAGGTTCAAACTTAAGTATTTTGTGGACAGAAGCTGGAAAGGGCCAGGAACTTTGCAGAAAGCTCCTATGGATGATTTATGGGCAAACCATTGCTAATTCACAAAGGGTGTCCAAGTATGATTGCCTTTTCAGTCACTCCACAGCAGCTCCAGATAGAACAACGGCTGGGATTAGCACTTTAGGGGATGTATAATCAACAATCAGCAAGGTTGAGGTATGCAGACACTATTTATCTCAATGAAACTCTTTTTACATTATGATGACCTGAATTTAATTACATCAGCTTCATCCATCAGCTGACATGCAGTCTCTCCAGTTAGATTGTCTCTCAGAGCACTGAACTTGCAGCATAACCAAGAAGACATCAGCCCTTAAATCATCTTCTCTAAAGCATGGAAACACACAAGTTCTTTTAGGTAACAATTTTTTTTTTTTCTTTAGTAGGGCCTCTTTGTTAGGCATGTTAAGTCTAGTATACCCGTGTCCTGTAAAACTTTACTGGTTTATTTGTTTTGTGTAAAGTAGCACAACACAGCTGCTCTTTATGGACTGAAACTTTTACCTGGCACTGAAACGATCCTTGGCTTCATTTTATAAAGCTGTGGAAAACCTCAACCTGTGATTATTTTGTTAGCATTAAAAATGACTTTTGTTTTCACATGCCTTCAGTACTCTCTAATTGTGCTAGGGAGTTAGCTGCATAATTTCCCTGTGTTGATTTGGAAACTATTCTTTCTGCCATAAGATCCATGTGTGTGTTTGTAGCATGGAAAGTTCCAGTTTGTGATTCAAAAGCTGCCATTCAATTAGATATGGACATTTCAACTTCAGTCTGGCAAAAACACTACAGTGATTTCCCAACATCACAGATGCTTTATCTGCACACAAACCCTCCAGATGCTCATGCTGTCACATACATACCATTGAAGGCTGTCCAACAATGCTCCAAGATCCTAAAAACATTTACAAAATCAAGCTCAACCACACTCACCAATGGAGAAATCACACTGAAATATGATGAGAGTGAGGACATCATTGCAATGAAAGCAACGACCACAATGGGCAGGCACCAGCAGGAGCTGAGCACCTCTGGACAATTAGGTCACGGTGGAAAGGGACCTCCAAAAGTCCCAGTTGTTTTCTTCATTTTGACAACCAATCCATCATTTGATTTTAAAGACAGGCAAGAACAGGTTCAAAGCATTTAGGGCCTGACTCACAGCCCCCCTATAATCAGAAAGAAAATGCCATTGCTGTAGGGGTTGGTGGTGTAGGTCTGTGATGTGTCTTTGAGAAAATATCAATTAAAAGATTATAAAACACAATAAATTGCCAGATTTCATGTGGAAAATGTTTTCTAAAGCTTTATTTTTCATATTAGTTTTAATTTTGCTTGTAGCCTTTTCTATTCGTTTGAAATTTTGCTGCTTGTATCCATGACCTCGACCTTACAGAATGGAGCATCATTACACTCAGCTGCAAGGAACATCCATCACAGACAAGCCCCGAGCCTTGCCCAAATCCAACTCTATGTTTCTTATGCCCCTCAGAGAAAGACCGCAGCCTCAGCCTCATAAATAAAGAGGAAAAAAATGCTTACCATCATGATGACAGTTCAGAGCAAGATACAAGGAAGAAAAAAAATTGTTGCCTGAACCCATCCATGGGGAACAGGCAGTTTCTACTGGGGCTTCTCTGCAAGGAAAGTCACCACCACCATGGGGATTTCCCTGCAGCAAGAGAAATAACCCCCAAACTCTCCCCATTGAGACTGCACTTCTGTTAAAGTCACCTCCCAACGGAGGAATGGAGCAGCCCATTGCCCCACTCAATACCAGCTAGAGGGAGAGGAGAATTTTCACTCATTGTTTTCCAAGTTCTGTTTCTGACAGGGAAAAGGGCTCTGGAGCATTCTCCGGGCCATCAGTAAAGGAGGGTGGGGTTTGCTGTGAAAAGGAAGTGATGAGCAACCAAAATCAGTCAAATCACGTTAAGAGCAGTGTTTGGAGGAGTTTGGGGAATTATGAGGCATTTGTCTCAAAATTCCTTTCAATACAATGTGTTGAGAGAGAAATAATATCTGATGGAAACACCAGTTCAGTAAAACATTAAGCAGGTACTTAATGTAAAGTTAAATATAAAATAAAAATTAACTGAAGGCAAGTATCATCCACAAACTTCCCATGAGTTTTTTCAGCTACTTCTTTGCATGGATTTATTGCTTACTTGACCCAAGAAACCACCATACCCAATCTATTCCCATTCTTCTCTTCAAGGAATGGGCCAAAACCCTTTTTTTTTTCTTCCCCAGAAAATTACTTTAATAAAAAAAGAAATATTCCCCACCTTCCTGCTTATGGAGAAGATGTTGTGGGGTTATGGACTTCAACAGACGCTCATAATTACACAAGTGTTTTCCTGAATCAGAGTTTGGAAGAGAAAACGGTATATAGGAGTAGAATGATAATTATAACCTACTGAATTCACTGCAGAAGGCCTGGTACTACCATGGCTGAATTTGGTTGGGCATGCGCATATGTCAAGGGTTTGTTTTAAAAGCACAAGATTACAGAATGTCAAAAGGACAGAATTAGTTTACTTAGATATATTCTCATCTCAGAATGCTGTGTGCAGGTTCTGCAGTAATGATTTTGATAAAATCTCTCAGGTTCATCTGTGCCATCCTGTACTCTTTAGAGGCACAGGGAAAAATATCTTCCAAAGCAAAAGTAATAAATTTTGGATCTGAAAAATATTTAGCTCCCAGGACAGTAGCTATGCATGCAGATACGAAGTAGAACTGAGAAGCATGTTAATCTGACCAACTTCATGTTAGCCCAAGGTGGGAAACCTTTTCCTTGTTGAGGGTCAAAGAGACCCGTCTAGCCCCATTACCACTCACCTTATCTAAAACCGAAAAGAATCCCACCACATGAAATTAAGTCACAGGTCACAGCCAGCCAACAGCCGGTATTTCCCATCCTTGCCCTAGACAAAGCTTTGTGGAGCATGAACCTTATCTTCTTGTCTGTAGCTGTAAAGCCTAATGCACATATATATCACACTGTATAAATTGCAATTTCCATAGTGGAACACTATAGGTTCTGAAATGGCCCACACTTTTATAAGTACTGTTCTGTTCATAGCCTTGTTTATGGAATGTAATGTGTAAAGACTTTCTGCAGACTTAGAAAAAAAAGAAAACGCATGACTGACTTAAAGATTTAACTACCATACGGATTTCATAATTAGGCAAGAATTTTTCCAGTCTTCCTGATGTAATTCCTTTATTTGCCTGATTTACAAAATAAGAAAAATAATGCTTACTCTTCCTTTCTACTTCACTAGGCTGCTGTGAAGACCATACACACAGTACACTGAATATGCAAAATAGTATTTAACTGTGATATTTGATCTCGCATTCAGTAATCAGAAAAACATGTTCCTTTAAATTCCATCTAGTTTTATTGGAAAATTATTTGCTTCAGAAAATTTGTTTCTGGCACTTTCAAAAACTGTATTGTGTGATAACTTTGTTTTATTCTCATCATTTATTGGCTTGTTAAGCCATTTCATTTAGTGTTAATGATGCAAACCATCTTGTTTAATGCTTTGATGCTGCCCAACATATTATTGCTTTGGTCTGCAGAATAGGGCATTTTTAATACCTCTCTTTTAAAAAACATTATCATTATTTAATTTTTATTACATAAGTTTTACAAAAATGCCATCTCAGAAGAAGTAATTTATAGATTAACTAATACCACAACAGCTTTTAAAAATCACTGCAGTGTTCCAGAGCATTGGCCTAAGACATCATAGCAAGAATTTTATGAGCTCTTGTGTTTGGGACAAGTACTGTGATTTATCCACACTACAATGTCCCTTTTTAACAGCCAAATGCAGTACAGTGCAATGCAGTGTCACCGCAGCATCACTACGCTGGAATGCCGTGTTTATTGACACGAGAATGTTCTAGGCAGAAGTTTTCCAGTGAAAGAGACAGCATAGCTCTGGGGGCAACCTCTACTTGAACAAAGTTCCTTGTTCAATGTAAAGAGAAAGTGACTTTTCTGATTCTTAAGAGACTGTTGACAGTAAAAACACAGGCTGGAGCAAGCAGCAGTGGCAAGCTGAGCTGCTTCAGGGAAATACTCCAAAGCTCTTTTATGACTACTACCAACCTGCTGGTGGGGCATCAGCGGGACTACACTGAGATCTCAGCAACAGAATCGCCAAAGAATACAGCCCTCTATTTGTTCCTAGAGGTAAGACCAAGCCCTTGCAACCTTACATGGGAGAAAGAAATGGGAACAGGTTGAAAATCCAGAATTCTTGCATGGTGGCATAGAAGCATAGCAGAGGTACTTTGCTTTACTCTATGTACTCAGGCTGCAGTCCCCCAGCCACCCCTCACAACACCACCACTACCTGTATGTTAACTTCAACTAGAAATTTCTTGTTACTTGAGTAGTTCTTCAACTTCAGCAGGTAATTATAAAACCTCTTCGGCACCAGAATTGCTGTGACGTGCTTCAGACCCATTGTTCTGACCTCACTTACTCCTTTCAGGCAGATGTCTATGGCATCACAGACTGTCAGCCCTGGCTTAACATTGCTGCTGACATTTCTACCCTGTTCCTAATGGATGAAGCAGTTCTTTGGGCTTCATTTATGTTTTGAATGGTTTATAAGGAAGTAAATATTTTTAATGTGCTCCAAGAACAGACAGTATAGAGATTCAAGAAAAAAAAGACACTGAATTCTGCAAATGTACAACAGACATTCTCTGTTACATGATTAGTATACGTAAAAATAGTATACAGTGCCTGTGTAGCAGGGTCCCCAAAAAAGTAACTTTCTATCAGCAACGTCCTTGTTTTTATAGGTCTTACTGTGTTATTTTTTTTTTAAGAAATAGAATAGGCAAAATTTAATCAGAGGAGTCAGTTTAAAGCATCTTTTACCCACCCCCGAAGTAGGTCTATGGTTTTTTGGTGGGGCTTTTTGTTTGTTTTTTTTTTTTTAAATCCCTTCCCCCMCTATTCCAGGTTACAACTTTTTCTTTTCCATTCCAATAGTTCCAGTAACCAAATTGTTTACTTCAAGGCTCTATTTCTTCCTGCATGATTCTCAGCTTCTGTTGTGCCATTATATGAAAGACATTTTTGTTTGACATTTCATAGAGGCTTATGAGAATAATACACTTCATGCATCACCTTTTTATCTCATTTCAAGCCACTAAAAGGTAAACTTCATTCAACCCCATTGAGGTTATCTGTCTTATCCCAAGTCCACACTGGCTAGGAGAGCTCTTTCACACAACTGCTCAGGCAAAGCCCTGCATTTTCCATTGCTAAGGCTGCTTCCTCACCCACAGCTCAGAGCCTTTTTGACCAGTTTCTCTCTTTCACTTTATGAACAGATACTTTTTTAAACACAGAGGACCCCCACAATGGTTATTTTAATTCTGACAACAGCTCTCCAGTAACCCAATGACAGACAGAAAACCATGAGATGGAAATCAGCTGAACAAGTCTATAATCAGTTTGGGAGACCGCTAGGGAAAGTACCCAAAGCAAGCACCAAAACTTACTTATAGAAATTGTTAAATGAAAAAAGATATTGCAAGCTTGAAAAGCCTTTTTGTGGCTTACAGTTGAAATGCTGAATCCCTCTTTACCCTCCCAAAGGTGTATGTAGCTACTCTGTGGTTTCAAATTCCATGAGGTAAGATGCAACAGGAAAAGGGTCATTTTCTCATATGGTATATTATCAAAAACATTCTCATTATCTTCCTTAAGTTCACTGTTTGGCCTTACAGATGTTAACTATTATACTGCCATCCCTTCAGCTCTCAAGCACGCTATCTCCTCCCACAACAAGTATCAGTAACAAACGAGACCCAGGACGCAGCGCAACTGTGTATGAGTAGAACTGGCCTGATTTTCCCAAACATTAAGTCACTACTAAAGAAAGTGTGATTAACAGGAGAACGGTCAGCATGTGTGTATTTAGGTGTCTCATTTGGAAGCCTGATTTGAAGGGCACAGAAAAGAAAAATCTGGCTTAAAGCCATGGATACATAGTCACTTAATTCAGGTATGAATCCGCGCTGGTGCTGAGACAGTCCCACCTCCAGCCAGTGGCTCCTGCCTCACTGCTTACAGCAATGTCAACGTTCGTATGGCCACACCATGACCTAGCTCACAGAGCTGATCTCACCAAGGAGTGACCCACCCCAGAGGAAGAAAAGCTCTCTAGACTTGAGCTTTAGCATGAGGGAGACAGCACAAACAAGGGGAGGGAACTGGGAATTTTTCTGGCAACAGCAGCAACTGGATTAAAATGACTGTTTAATCATGGCCCCTGACTTTAGACGTAAGGCCAAGAGGCGCAATGCAGCCTGTGCTAATCGAATGCTATCAGGGCACCGAAACAGGGAGAACCCCAATTCCCCCACTCTCATCCAGGCACTCCTGCCTCTTCCCTTGCCCTAGCTTTGACACTCATCTCACCTCTCAACAAGTCAGTTCAGCTTCCTGAAGTTTAAGAAAACCTACTCCACAAAAGGGCTGGGTCAGAATAACCACATGGTAAACTGAGAGGAGACCCACAGCCAATGTGATACAGAGTGGGGGATAACCAAACTTGGGGGAGAATAGAAACATCATCACTCCTTTCAAAAGCAAGAAGCTATAAGCTTAGCTTAGCAATCTTCACACTAATGGTAGCAATGATTACCTTGAAAATATAGGACATATCTAAAGCACCTGGACTCTTCAACAGGAGCTTCTATTGAGCTCAGGACGGAGATAACATAAAAGCTTAATGACAACAAATTATATTTTAAGTCTTAACTACTCCATTGTTAACCATTTTAGTAGAAACAGCAAGCTAAGGTGTTTATCTGCTGGTAGTGACTTCTCCCCTGGGTGAACTTCAATTAAATCTCTTCAAGCATAGGGGGAAGAATGTCAAATTTAACTCTCTCTCTCTCACCACATCCTAAATCTTCTCAAACTGGAAGAAGAGGTGCATTTCCAGAAAGGCTGAGTAGTCACAACAGGATATTAGGTTTGTGGGGCTGCAAAACACAAGAGGTCAGAGCAGAGAGGCCTCATTAACCAAAAGTATAAAAGACCACATTTGTCCTTCTCAGTTGGAGAAGTGATAAAGGCAGATTTCAGAAGCCAACTCTTAAACCTGCTAGCTATGGAGAAAGCATAAATTAGCTTTACCCTTCACTGAAAGGGAGCCAAAGCACCCTGCCCTGCTGTCACAGCTGTGTATGAGCACGCACGCAGGCAGTTACTGCTGAGTTGCTGGAGAGTCACTCCCCAACTTACTGTGTGACAAGTGGCTGACGTGCCTACACCTACAAGCTCAGGTTGGGTTTTGATGTTAATATTAGGCAGTTGTGCCAGAGAAAGGATAATGCTCTTGGTACGCTGTGTATATTCTGCATTTAGGACAGGATGGAGGAGCGCCATTTCACAGTGCCTAAACCAGTCACCCAACGCCCCAATGTCTCCTCTCTAGCTGGTTAGCCTCTAGGGTTTCTTAGAAATTGGGGAAAATTGTAGAAACAAAATTGAGTATCAAAGTTGCAGGTGGGAGACCAGGGGGAGAAAGAACTGGAGTAGGACAGAGTCGTTTGGGGAGAAGAGGATTAGCAGTGTTTCCCTATTGCATATGACCAAGGCCTCTCTCCTGCTTTACGGCTTTTCCTCTCCAGAGCTCAGAGCCATGACTGAAAGGATGTAGGAAGGATTTAAGGCCTTTCTAGAAGGTGCTCAGAACCTCTAAGAATGGCTGTATGTCAAGTAAAAACACAGTCTAACTTATTCTTCTAGCTTTTGGATGACTAAGGTACCAGCTTCGGTCTTTAACAAGAATTTGGAACAGAGATGCTTTAAGTGTTGTCAGCTAAAATGTGCTAAGCTCCCCACAGTGCAGCTTAAGAGATTTTGCAGATTGCCTGTAAAATTTAGCCTGGCACTACTGAAGGCAAGTTCCCCCTAATAAGCTAATAAATTGTTGTGAATGACCTTCTTACCTCTTATGAAAATGTGTAAGCTCAAACAAGTGGGATAGAATAAATTAAATTCTCCACTGACCTGGAAGGAAACAGTGAATGCTGATTTCACCCCAGTTCCCACCAAATTTTTGTGTTTCCTTGTTCTGACTCAATTTCTGTCATCCACTTCAGTGATGCTCGTAGCCACTGTTTACTAGAAAGGCTGGGTAGTGGGACAGAACAGGAACCTATAGAGGGGACACGAGATGAAGTGCCCCCGAGAGGCTGCGGTTCATCTAACTTTTGGTTCGAGTATGAGAAGACAAACCCAGAGAGGCTGCAGCCGTATTTTCGACCACCAGATGGTGCCAAAAGTGCTCACTATCTAGGGATGCTGATTCAAAGTACCCACCGAAGGCCGCTGGCTAATCTTTGCTTTGCTTAAGTCCTTACTGCTAAAATTATTAAGAAAAGTTGAATGAAAATGTAATGAACAAATCAACTACAATTCATATGCATCACACACACATATCTTAATTTCTCTCCACAATATCAGGAAAAGCCTGGGTTTCTTTCTCCCAGGCTTCCTTCCTCATTAGTGCTACAACCTCAACATACATAAACTGTGAACCTTTAATTATATCAAATATCCTTAAAACCGTACTGTCCCTCTACTTTCAAGGCCATTAAAATAGCACATTAAAAATGTGTTTTGATTAAGCTGACTTAATTAAAAGATAGTGATTAATGTGACTTTGAAACTACTAAAACTAAGTCATCTATTCTGTGTGGATTACAGATGACCATCTTCCTCAGAACTGTTACATCAAAATTATATTCTTAGCAGACTGCAGTGTTGGTACAGGAACAAAATGTTTGTAAAATACATTTCTAAAAATCAGCTATGATCACTGAAGGCAGAGAGATCCCTCAGGGGCTGAGAGGGCAGCACAGGCTGAAGTACAGGCAAGAGAGGCAAGGTCGTCATCCTTCCACTGATCTGCTGTAGGAGATCGGGTGAGTCAGCCACCTCATCGATACTCTGTTCCAGCCCCTAACACTATTTGGACTGCAAACTCTGCAGGATGGGGACTGCCTTCTACAAAACACATGTACAGTGGCACTCTGACCTCCAGTGAGCCCGTAGGTGCCAGCAAAGTCATAAACAAGGCCATGGAGAGAACTGTTAGAGAATGTCAAGAGTCTACAGGAGCTGCATTGCAAGATCACAATTTTGACATTGCGACATTCGTACTGATACAACAAAAAAGATGTATAGTTCTCTTTATATGATGTGCATGTAGAACCTATCAAAAAAAGAACCCTAAAATGGCCTTCTCATGCATATTTGGAGGCTTTAACTGTAGCTCAGTCCCACAGATGAGAAAGCTAGCAATCCTCTTTAAGACCGCAAAGTCAGCTATTGACTGACAGAAGTAAAAGAGAAAGGCATTTTTCCTTCCTTTCACAAAGAGGTATAGAAGACATCTCCACCTTTTAGAGAGGGCGGCACTTACATTTTGCTTATGATTTGAGTCTTCATGAAATCGGCTCTGACGCAGCCTAAGATTTAGCTGAATGACAAGGGTTTTTTTTGTTTGTTTGTTTGTTTTCTCCTTTTCTTCTTGTTTTCAGGGTTTTTTTTGAGTAATTTAGAAATTATTTGAGCTGCCTTTGATTAATTTAGCCTTGGTGTCCACATCTGCAGGAACAACAACTGTTTCTGCTTACGTAGATAGAGTCTGCAAACAGGGAGAGGAGAGCTCAGACCACAGAGCAATTCAGCGACAGGGACAAACAACTTTTCACATGAGACATGTTTGTCAGTTGCAACCAGTATAAATCGCCAGGCCAGCCATAATAATCTCCAGTCTCTCGCCTCCCAGTCTCCCACTGTGTTAGCAGCCCCAAAACTAACTGCTCAACAGAGAGGCTTTCCAACTTGTCCTGTTGCCCCACCACACTAGGACAGGGGTTGTCCAACTAACCGTATGGCGTTAAACACATGTTCCATTAGTGTGTCAAGGTCAGAAAGCACCACAAAAACCAGTGTCTTATCTTCTCAATTTTATTTTAAAATAAAGCCTAGCTTCTCTGCATAAATTTTCTGTGAGACTGTAAAGCCTAGTACCAAAGGGGATAATGCTCACCCCATATGCTTCTGGACCTGGTAACTCCAAATGGTACCTGGCACTGGGATTTCATTCTTTCCCGTAGGATATGACTGGCCTGGTGTTTGCAGCAGCTGGGCAAATATTCTCCAGTTAAAGCACCATTTTGGAAATAATGGTTGAGATAATTACTTCTGCTAACACTACACTAGTTCAGTAGTGATACAATGAAACCAAATGGTAACACAGTAGTCCAGTACAGACAAATGGCTGACTCTTTGACTTAGCCTTTTCCTCATACTCCCTCTTCTATCATCAATTCATCTTCAACGCTGTTAGTACAGACAGGGCTCTAGGCAAAGGCAGCATCCAAACACCACATGAGCAATTCCTGCCGAAGACATTTTTGCACAGCACACTACTAAAAGAGCCAGAGAATACTGGTATTTTGCCTACAGCTGGCACTTCGATTTTGTGGCTGCTACTAGCAGTATATGGCTTTATAAAAATTATTTCTGACCTAATGTGCATGTTGTCTTGTTTTTTTACTTGCCCTGAGCGGAAGCTCAGAATGAAATCAGTTTAATAGAATAATTTTACTGCGTGTAGATTTTGTCACAAGTATCGCTTACAGGATTACAAAACTCACTCTCTTCAAAGCACAGCTGGGATGTAAATTAAGCCTAGAGAAAATAGCTAGAACTCTGCCAGCCTGTAAAGTGATGGTATTATTCTCTTATACTGGGCTTCATTGACACACAGATATACCCAGTGGGCACTGAAAACCAGTGTACAGAGTTAGTGAGACTTGACTGTTTCATAATAAAATGTATTGCTTCTATATATTATTTTCCCAGAGAAGAAACTGAGATGAGAACACGAAAACAAAAGATAGAAGAGAGAATTCTTCACAAACCATGTTTCTATTGTGATTTCAAGAAGAAAAGCAATTCAAGTAGCAGAGAAGGCATATAAGAATATCCGAATGCAGAACTCTGACTTCTTTCTATTTCTGTAATTAAATTACAGTATTGCCAGCACCAAGAGTTCAGAAAAAAAGGGGAATGTGAACCCTAAAGTCTCAAAAACACAATTCCTTCTGCAAATATGAAAAAACAAGATGACACTCTTTGGTTGTAGCATGACTTCCAGAGTGAACACTTTATGGAAAACAGTGTCAAGATAATCATAACAAAATTTGAAATGATTGCTAACATGCATAGATATGAAACACAGAGATAGTAACAGATGTAAGAGAAACAACTTCTTTAAAACAGTCTTATTCACCCTGCCCCCTTCTTTTACACATCATATTTGTAAGAAATCCTTGATTTAGATGAAGGGAGAAACTTCTTCCCTCACACGCTCCTTTCCATGCTCTGCACTTTCCGCTACGTTCCCATCTAAAACACCATCACATCCACCTAATGCCCTTTAGTAGTTTCACAAACTTACTGCTTTGAGCCACCCTTCTTGCCTTATTTCTATGAACATTTTGGGTGTAGACCCAGTCTGAAGGGGGTGGGGGGACACCACTAAGGGGAATGATGCAGCTTTACAGCTGCTACTGTGACAAGGCAACCCAGTGTATACCCATATTTGATGTCCTTTAATCACCTACTTCAGACTACAAGCATCTTGGTTCAGGAACCATATTTTCTAAGATAGGTAAAATTTTGTGAAATGATGCTAAAATATACACAGTAAATAAGAGCCCACTACACTTGCAAAGTAAAGCACCCAAGAGCCAGTAAATGCCAAAAATAAGGTAACGCACATGACCTTAATCCAGAACCCATGGGCATACACGTTGCAATATCATTGTCAGCTTACAAGATAGCATTTTTTTTAATATCAACCTGCCTTGCTCAGTGCACAAAACAGGCTGGGCTCATTGAAAAAGCAATCATTCAATATCTTTGTTGTTCAGTGATCCAGGCCTGTATGCTCTTCTAATCCTGTTCTGAAGGCAGAAGAGCCCATAAGGAAACAAATATTTTGATCATACTCTTTGCTACAGTATCCAGGTAATCTCACAACCATTTATTTGCATTTGTTTTACAAAAGCTGTTATGTGGTGCTGGTTTTGTGATGCACAATACAGAGTAAGGAATAAGTGAGTATTAATTTGAAGTGCTCATAACTTGCCCGGCTGCTGAATTTGAGAGTACTCTACGCATTTGGCATGCTTTTCATATTCAAAGTATAGTTTCCACCTGACAACAGTGGGAGCAGTAGCTCCTCTTCATTTATGCAAATCACCTCACAGGCAAGGAATAGATTATTATTGCCACCTATGAAAAGCTGGGTTTAAGTGATTTGCCCATTGTCACACACTATCATGTGGCAGATGCAGGGATACAACTTTACTCTCTTAAATACTGTTCAATTGTGGTACACACACTTTCATTTTACTATCTGCCATTCCCCAATTCATTCACTGATTCTCCTAGACATAGTCCCTTTTTTGGTACAGAAATGTTGCTCAGGCAGATTTTCAAAGTATTTCTATAGTTGGCTGGAATTTCTAAATACACAGCAGAATAGCACTGGTCAGATAGCTGTATGGCCAGTAATCTCTGGCATGTTCAGTGCATAAATACAGTCTTACCATGTGGATGTGACACAGTTGCAGTGTTCCAGCAAAGCAGATAAAACACTCCCTAGCACTGCTGGATTTCCTGTGAACACACACACACATTGCTTTCTGAGGAATCCAGGAGAGAAGTAAGACACTCTTCCTTATAGGATGTTCTCCACAATGAAATGGAGGTCTTAACCTCCTATACTACATGACAATTCACCCTCAAAGCCCAGTTTTCTCTGCCTCAACTTGCAGAGAGTCTCATCAAGAACCCTGAGCCTAATAGTGTACAAAGACCCCAAGAAATACTGGCAACTTGATTGTTCATGGCCTGTTACCGGAATGCTACACATATGCTGAACAGCATGCACCCAGCTGCCTGCTTCTAGTACAAGCAAGAACAGCTGAAGTGAGATGAGCATGGCTGGGGCAGTGAGTGCATGTTACTGTAACTGTTCTCAACAACACACCTTCAGGGAAGTGGGCAGGGATTTTCCAAACACTTCATCTTGGCCCCTCTCCTCCACCAGCTTAATAAACCCTCACCAGCTTAATGGACCCAATCAAGACCTTGAAGGCAGCTTCCCCCATAAATAACCAAACCACAAACTGTGTGGAGGTGCCCAACTCACTGATTCAGCTCCTTTGCTTGCCTTTCAGGGGTGAAGTACTGGGGCAGGTGACAGGCATAAACACACAAACTTAATTTATTATTATTTCAAACCCCATTGAAGAGAGAAACAAAAAAGAAAACCAACAACTGCCACCCCTCCCCCTCTAAAACAAGCCCCCTCATTAGAGGGACTAGCCCTCCTTAACATGAATGCTTGTCCTCCCCTCTGTGCCTCCTCAGGTACACCAGGTGCACTACCAGAGGGGCACAGGGGAAGAACTGGGACACCTAGCGCTGCCACAGCTGCTGAGGGCGAGGGCCTACTCTCACAGCCAAGGCCTCACAGCCAGACGACCCCGCTCGACACAGGTGCGAAGAGGGTGGAGCCGACGCCCTTGCTCTCTGAATGGTACATTTAACTGTCAATCAGAGCTCCCTCCCTCCCCCCGCGCCAAGACTGCCCGATCCAACCGCGCCTCCGCCGAACGCCATCGCAGTCATACTGATGGGTGGTGGGAGGGGCAACGTCCCGATCTCTCGCACTCCGATTGGCCTAATATTATAGCCGTCAACTCATTCCGGCGAGGCTCCGCCTCCTCACCGCCCCCCTCTGAATTTACGGTAAGGGGAGGAAAATGGTGCAGAGATCTCTCACGATCTGATTGGCCAAGTGGAAACGCCACTCAAGTTAAGACTCCGCCCCCCCGGCGGGACAGCGTCTCAGCTGATCGGTCAGCCCCGTGACAGGGTGGGGGTGGGCTTCACTGGCGAATGGTCAGTTCCGTCAGTCACTCCTGCAGAGTCCCGCCCAGCCGCCCTGAATCTCACCTGTAGATTGGCTGTGGTGGTTGTCCGTCAGCGCTGCCTAATTCGGCCTTCTCTGTCCGACGGTGCGGCCTGGCGTCTTCCCAGCGGCATCTCGCAGCGCGGCGGCCGGCACCGCGGCGGACATGGGGCGGCGCGGCGGGGCTCCCTGGGCCCTGGAGGTGGCGGTGCTGGTGACATCGGCTTGTCTCGCCGGTGAGCGAGCGGGGTCGAGCCAGCGTGGGGGAGCGCTGGCCTGGGCAGCTGCCGCGAGCGGCGGGGAGGGCTGCGTCGCCGCTGCGGAGGGACGTTGCGGGGGAAGGGGCGGCCGCGCGCCTCAGCGAGCCCGGCCGCAACGGTGGGAAAGGGGCGCGCGAGCGACTGGAGAGGGGGAAGGGAAGGCGCGAGCTGGGGGGTGGGGGAGGAGGGAGGCGCGCGAGCCTTGCGGGGTGGGGGGTGCCGCGGGGAACGCGCGGCCCTGGGCGGGCGCTGGGGCGCCTGGGGCGCCCTCGGAGGGCGAGCCCCGCCCGGCCCCGCCCCCGCAGATAGCCCCGGGGCTTCTCCCACCCGTGGGCAGCGCTTGGGGGGCGGGGGTGTGTGTGTGCCCACCAGCTTCAGGACTGAGAGGTGGGAGCGGAGGGCTGCCCCTTGAGTAGCGGCTGCCGCTCCCTGCCCCCCTTCTCCCCACCCACCCCAGCTCCTCTAGAGACTGTGCCAGGAGACTTCCTTCTCCCTTCCTAGCAAAGGGCCGTGTGGAGCGTTTTATAGACACACATCGTTTTGTTACTTTGTACGAATTTTCATGTTTTGCCGAGCTGCTTTTGTGATCGCTGGAGGCTTTCTGTCATTTCTTGCGAGTCAGGCTTGTGATCTGCACTTAAGGCTTCCAGGCCCCATAAATAGTTTTCACTCAATATACCTTACTTCTTCAGTCCAGGTTCACAAAGGCTTTTGAGAGCCAAAGTTCTCCTGAGGTACAACTTTGGTAAGCTAGAAGTTTAAGTTTTCTGTAGGTGGGTGGATAACAGTGTGCAGGATGAATTGCATCTCAGAATTTATCTCTAGACTTCACTGAATACGTGGCCCTGTGGGGTATCATAGTCAAACAATTATAGCGTGTCTGAGGAAAAGGCTTGTGTTCCCAAGTTCAGTTTTGCTCATTGAGACCTTGAACAAGCCTAGCAAGGCAAATTTGGTTGAAAAGGGTAATGCTCTAATCTTGTCCACCTAAGCAACCTTGTCCCAAGTAAGCCAACTTGTCCTAAATAACGTGTGTGACTGTTCTATAGCCTTGTGGAAAATTAAAGCAACATGTGTAAATCCTACAGACTGAGCAAAAATGTTTGTAGCAATTTTGTAAATTCCTTCCTAAGCAAATTGCTCTGAAGCATTTCTATTCTTCCAAATACGGGTTGATATACCATTAAAATTGACAGCAGGCCATCCAATGAACACATATCAATTTAAAACAAAAAATGCTTGAATCTGCTCCATATACATCTGTTGGTTTGGCCTGTTTCCTTCCTTTTGCCACCCTTCCCCGACCTGCATCACGGTACCTTGTTCCTTTAGTATGTTTATCATAATATAGCTCAGATTTACTGTCAACATTTGTATGTATGATCATGATCCAGGCTTTAAAACAGCGTCTTCAAGGTCAGATTGGTTAAATTAATGTTGTGCAGTTATAATCTTCCCTAACACATCAGTTTACTATTGCATTATTTCTGTAAATAGCCTTTAGATTTGCAGATGCCCTGGAAAACTATTTTATATAGCTGCTTGGATTGGTAACTAATTTTCAGTGATCGTATGAGTAAATACTTTTTTTTTTTTTTTTGAAGGTTATCTTATTCATGGAATTTTGGAGTATGTAGTCAGACTGATTATATAATTAGAACTTAAACTTAGATGGCCTGCAAATATTTATTTTTCTCCTACTTGATTTTCTTGAGTCTTCTATCGGACTAGTTTTCTGATAGAAACATACACAGATTGCTCTTTGGGGGGGATACGTCTGAAGTTTTGCATTGTGCATGTTACTGCTTATATACATCAAATATGTTTTAAAATTTACTTAGATAAATGTTTGCGTACACAGTATTGCAGTTATGCTTAAGTGACTTTAAAATAGGAAGCTAGACTGAAATAAGCCCATCTCTTATTTCATGGAGTCCTCTCTGACTTTATTACACAATACATTACTGTCATCATAATACAGATTAGAAATAATGCTTTTAATCAACTTTGCTATTCAAGGTAATGGGGAAGAGAGGGAAGTGGGGATCGCAAATAAGTGAAAACCCAACATGAGAAGTATTGCAGGTTGTGGCTTCCCACAATCAGCTTAGGTCCAGTACTGCATCTGAGGAAGAAAAACATCTCACAGTGTCATGTGGTTGAGAAGGCAGAGCAGAGACACCAGAGCTGTTCTGCAGAAGCCAGATTGTTCCTGGCAGTGCCCTGTTTAAGCCAGCACTGACTCTGCTGATCCTCCTGGCTCTAGGTTCAGTGGCTCAGGCTGTTGTCTGCATTAAAAGAGGGGTTATGCCAAGCAGTCCTGGAAGCAAACAGAGCCATGTTGGTGCATAGCTGCTTGTGAGCTAATAGGATTTTGGAGTCTGCTCTACTGAGAGTTAGCTTTACCAGGTCTGAACTGTAACACCGCTCACAACCTGCTAGTGAGTACACAGAAGAGTACTGTGCTGTTGCTTGAATAATTGTTCTGCTTTTGTTAATGTGGATTTGTCCATCCTTAGTCATCAATGTACAGAAGCCTTACTTTGTATTCCAGAGCATTAAAATGATCGGTTCTCATTACTTGTGTTACATAAATTGATAGGTTTGAGAGGGAGGAATAAGGAATCTTATTAAGCTCTAATACACTCTTATTCTGTGAGGTAAGGGAAAGATTGTGAAAACTGACAGCTTTTTTGGTTTGTTTTTAGGTGTATGCGGTGATGAATTTAGCGTCTTACGATCACCTCAGTCAGTTGTTTTTCGAGATGGAAGTTGGCCCATTCCTGGCGAGCGGATCCCGGATGTAGCTGCATTATCCATGGGCTTTTCTGTTGAAGATGTATGTTTCGGGTCTTGATTTTGAAATGCATCTAAAACTACAGACGTGCTCACTTAACATGCAAATCTTCCTGTCATGTGCTGGAAATTGTAAAATATCATCCTGTTTGTCTTGAGGAATGCATGACTTGTCAAAGTGTGGTTTCCAAGCACAGAGCTATATCAGTCATATGAGCAGCAAAAGGCTGTGCTAGCCGGCTAATTTGAATCATCAGCTACAGAAGGAAGCAAGCCTGTGGAGTCTTTACCGTGATGTTCTTCAGTTCCTCTGAGACCCAACTATGTGCTGTATCCCCCCATCTGTAGTCATGTACTGAGAATCTGTGGAAACCACTGTCATTTCTTGCCTAGGAGCTGTATCTGTAGGGCTCTGCTCTTGAAGATTGTGAGAAATGGCTTGGCTAGGCAGGCATTTTGTCAGGTCAGCAAGCTTGTCTGCTGAGCGTAGTTAATAAGAACAAATAAACCAAATAGTTAGGAAGTAATCCAAAGACTTGAAAACCTAATTTGTGGTAGTGTTTCCCAAATTAGGTTTTTGAACATAGCTTTAGTGATGTTTAAAGTGGGGCACATGAGTAGGAGCCCTTGGATTGATTCCATCTTGCCTACTGAATTTTTTGCTGGGCTTCAGCAGGGATGAGTGGCTGTTGAAGCAGTACAGGAAAGCTTAATAGCCAGGCGTCTCTAGCAGTGTCTGTGTGCGACCAGATACTCAAAGCTACAATATTATTCTCACAGTGCTGGTGAGGGAGGCCGGTTCCCATTTCTTCCATGCTGCAGCTAAGCAAGAGGTCTGATAAGTCTGATTTGAATGCAGGTCTGATTTGAATGCAGGTCTGTTTAGCTTGTGTTTTGGAATTTGTCTGAAAATATCTTGCTGTCAATTAATTATGCTTTTTTGTCATTAAACTAGTAACAGAAATTCTTATGAGTAGTATTCCTAAGAAGTATATTTTGATTATTTTATCAAGAAAAACAATACATCAGATGGTATTGTGTGCATTGCATGTAAAGACACCCAGCAAAACAGTGGGTTTTGGCCCATTTTGAACACTTGACTTCTGGCATACTGGTCATCTGGAGGTATAACATGGTTATCGTGGAAAAAAAGTGTTTCAGTACTCACTCTGTGCCTTTGCCAAAGTTTGGAATTCATTTGCTGTGATGGGTCCATGGCATCCTTTAGAAATAGTTCTTTATTAGTATTATTTCAAATCCTAGAAGCAGGCAGGGAAGGAAGTGTTTAAATTACTCAATTCAGTTAAGCCCTGAAGCTGAAAGTTACCAGCATTGTCACTAACGCAGAGATCACCCTGTAGGCAGCTTCCAACCCTGGTATGGAGAATACCACAGAGCCCAAACACTCATTTTGCAGTTTACATCAAGGCTGTAGTCTAGGAACATAAACTGACAGTGCAGTAGGTGCAGTGTAGAGAATTTAGAATTCTTACTGGATTACATTGGGGATTCTCAAAAACATTCTCATTCAGTATTCCTCCCTTGTTAAGGCAAGATAAAACCGAACCCCTTTTTTGTCTCTGATGATGCTTTAAAAGGTTTTTCTTTTGTTTCGAGGTGATACAGATCATAATGTCAATGACATTTAATTCTAAAATCCAAATAAATTGGTTTCCTAAAACTTAAACAAGCAGTTATGTCTTTTACACAAATGGAGAAGTCTGTCTGAATTCATTCCAAATAGATGAACTTTTATTTTGTGCCTAAATAAACCAGCCCGGTAGCCTTCACTGTGTTCTTACAGATACATAACTGTAGTAAGCTACTAAGGAATCTTTTTATATTTCTGTGCAAATTTGTAAGTTTTAGATTAGTAGGCTGTAGGTATGATTGACATTCCCCTCCCTTTTTTTCCCCCTGTTTCTGATACTGAAAATATCAAGATGTTAGTGTTTTAATATGCCTAAACCTGTTTCTATGGCGTTTTGCAAAAGGATTTATTTTTGGGTGTTGGTTTTTGGTTTTTTGGGTTTTTGTTTGTTTGTTTGTTTTTTAATTCGGCCTTCACTTATTAAATACAGACTATGATATTTCTAATTTAATTATGGGAAATAACTCTTGATATATCCAATATGTATAATGCCTTCTCAGTGTGGGCTTTGCTATGAAGTTACTGGCAGCTTTTAAACTAACAGTTTCTTCATGGTTAACTTGAGACAGTATTATTCAAGATGAAAGCATTCTAGTATTAACTTAATTCCCCATGAAATTTCCAATAGGCTGTCCTGCACAGTGATATTAATAAGATAGTAAGTTATTTTGCCGTAATGGTGGGGGAGGGCTCTTCTCTTTCTCCCTGTGAAATATGAATTTTATTTTACTATTTTGTAATAGGACCTTTCCTGGCCTGGGCTTGCAGTGGGTGATCTGTTTCACAGACCACGAGCTACTGTGCTGGTAACAGTGAAGGGAGTAGACAAGCTGGCGTTGCCTGTGAAAGGGATTTCTTACCCTATTGAGAATGTGAGTATCTACTTTTGGAACTGTCATGCAATTTCTGTGACTCTTGTGATCTAATGAGAAGTACATGACTCTCTACTGTAGTCCTTGTCATTCACTTATTTCTTACTTCACTTGAAGTTCACATATCTCCTAGAATGATGGATCAGACTGTATAGATAAATAATCCAATCAGACTCTTGTACAAGGTGAGAGGCCTTTAAGATCACCCAGGGCCTCCTGAGTTGAGTTCAGCAACTTGTTTGACCAAAGCATGTTCTCCTTGAAAGGCATCTAGTTTTAATATGTTTGTACCAAGAGGCAGAGAATCCACTGCTTCCCATGTTAACTTAGTAATTCTGACTATGAATCAATAACTTTTTTTGCTTCAGCTGAGTGTGTGATAGCATTTTATATGATGTTGATTCTTTGATGTACTGTATTGCCCTCTAAGCAATGAGTTTTGAGTTTTCCTGAAGTACTTGACTGTGAAATATAGCACTTTGAGACACCATGCGATTATACTGTATCGAAAAGAAAACAATAAACAACATTACATTTACCTGTCACTGTCTGTCTTTGCAGAGACTCTTTTCTCACACTTGTCACAGCATCACAGAATCATTTAGGTTGGAAGGGACCTCTTGAAATCGTCTAGTCCAACCCCCTGATCAAGCAGGGTCAGCTAGAGCAGGCTGTCCAGGGTTTTGAATATCTCCACAGACGGAGACTCCACAACCTCTGTGGGCAACCTGTGCCAGTATTTGACCACCCTTACAGTAAAAAAACTCTGTTCTTGTGTTCAGATAGAATTTCCTGTTTTTAAATTTATGCCCGTTGCCTCTTCTCCTGTCATATGATGACACACCTCTTAACAGGAACACAGTAACTTAGAAAATACTGGTAACTGTACAGTGTCTACTCACTTCTCCTTTATAAATACATTGTCTGCTTTAATCCATTTTGCTGCAGCATTGGACCAGTTCTTCATGTTGAGCTGTTGTTTGTCCAGCATGAACCCACAAACCCTTTTCAAATAAGTTGTTTTTCAGGTTATTTCTAGTTAGTTCATTCTGCTTCTGCCCATCTTAGAAAACTTTACTTTGCGCCAGTTTACCATGCATTTTGGCTCTGTGCGACTGCTGTGCTCCTGTTAAGAATTATTATTTTATTATTTCAGTCAAACCGTGGAATCATCAGTGACAATGTTGAATAGTGTTTTGTTTAATATTGACACTCTGTTGCACACCCCAAGATGAGGTGATGATTTCCCTATGAAATTACTTTTACAGCTATCAGGCAGCCTTTTAATCTATTTTAAAATATCAGCGTTTAATTGGAATGTTATGTGGCTTTACGTTGAACTCGGGTCAAATTCAGCTTAACACAGATCTGCTTTCACATCAGCTTTCAAGCACAGCTCACTAGTTCAGGCACAGTTACATGTTGGCATTGCTGAAATGGTATCTGGACCAAAAATGATTTAGGATTGTCTGCACCTGACCACATAGGCATTGTTAACTTGCAGAAACCTTAAATATACTTGAAGTCTTCAGTCGTATTTGCACTTGTAACTTCGCTAAAGTTCTGATGTGTACATAATGCATATTTTCTTTATTTCCCATTAATAGGAATTAATATTCCTAAGCTTTAATTGTTTCTGTTAACTGCTGCCATGGCTTCAGATGAGCTGCCCCAAATGTATACTGGCAAAGTACTGGTTCTCCAATATTCAAGAATAGTTTCAAATGATCATCACTGAGTCCATGATCAGGGCCGCTGGGTACAAATTATCCTGGCTTACCGACTTACCAAAATTTATTAGAAAAAATATTTTTATGCTCTTTAACTAGTGAATGGAAGTGTGCCATTCTGCTTCTTTTTAGATGAAACCCAGAAGTAAGTGTTTAGAAAAACTAATGGTTTTATTAGCTTGCCAGTAATGGTACTATACTGTGCTAGGATTTCTTTTATTCTTAGTAATTTTTTATATGGCTCTCTTCTTTGGTGTTTCAGCAGTTGGTCTTTCTACTGATATATTTTTCGGTCATCAGTTTTCTGTGGTTCATAACTTTCCATTTGCACTAAGATTGGTTTCCCCTTTTGTATTGCTTCTGTATTTGTTGGTCTTGCTTTACTGATAAACAAGGCTTATCAAAACAAGGCTCTTAGCTTAAGTAAGCCTCTTAATTACACAGTCATGGCCCCTTGGAGTTCTTAAAAATATATTGTGTCTGCCATATATACAAATAAATTGTCTGTTCATAGATACACAGTTAATGTTTTGTTTTGCACATTGGTTCCTATTATTTGTTATTATCACTTTGGAAATATTCATACTCTTTGCTCAAAAAGAGGTTGTCCTATTTTTCCAGACTTCTGTAGTTAAGCTGATTATCTCCTTTTATATTGTTAGGCCCTGTTTTACCCAAAAATCTAACTAGATTTTGTCTTCCAGGCTGTTCCTTTCAGTCTTGACAGTGTTGCGAATGCTATTCATACTTTGTTCTCTGAGGAAACTCCTGTGGTCTTGCAGCTGGCCCCCAGTGAGGAAGTGAGTATTGCTTCACTTCTGATTCCAGATGTTCTAAATAGTAAACCTCTTTCCACTTGTGTGGCTGGAGCAAACCCAATTGATTATATGAAATATTTTGCATTGGAGAGAGACTGCAAGTATGACTGATTATTAATGTGTTACTGGAAAAACTAAAAACTAATAACTGTTGTTATTAAACAATGGCTATTCCTGCAGAGAGTGTACATGGTGGGCAAGGCAAACTCTGTATTTGAAGATCTTTCTGTCACACTGCGCCAACTGCGAAACCGCTTATTCCAGGACAACTCCATTCTCAGCTCCCTTCCTCTCAACTCCCTCAGCAGAAACAATGAGGTAAAAAACTTTAATCAGTGGGGACTTTTACAATTTTTTTTCTAATATTCTTAGTTAGCTTGTGCTTCTCCCTTTTTTTTTTCTTTTTTTTTTTTTTCTCTCCCCCCCCCCCCTTCTTTGCCTAGGAGAGCCCACTGATTTTTTTCTAACTGAATTCTAAGAAGTAAGTTTTAAATCCTTTAAGTAACTTTATTGAAAGAGTAATTTCCTTCTAGCATGTTCTGATGCTGTAACAGACATAACCTGTTATAAAACACTGAGACTTGCAACAAAATGAGACTTCCCTAACTTTGGTTTCATCAAAGGAAATACCTGTCTCTTTCTTCCTACCTCTTCCCCCAGGTTGACTTGCTTTTTCTGTCAGAACTACAAGTCCTACATGATATTGCAAGCCTGGTAAGACTTCTTTTTTTTTGAAACACTTTCCCCATCTTATGTCACAAACGTCACAGATCTCATTTAAAGGTAGAGAAGACGTAGCCAGGATACTTGGCAACCAGTGATATATATTCAAGTGTGTCATCAGTTGGTTGCATCAGTTTAAATAATGCATTCTCAAGCTATTTGTATCATCAGCCTTGTCACTGACAGAAGAAAATGAGAACCTTCATCATCTGTAGTTTCTTTTGTATTGTGTTTGGTGAGAACAGGGGGAATTCTGAGCTGCTGTTTCTCCAAACCCAAAGACACAGGAGGTACTCAATCAAGAATTTGCTGGGGCTTTCCTTGTTTTCTTACTTGAGAAGTATAATGGTAGTTAAGAACATGTTCTTTGCCCTGTCCACCATTTTACTTCAAAATATCACTGTAACATTTTATCTGAAAAGACTGGAGTGACTTTTGTACCATGAATAGTGGTGGTGATAGAAATGTTCCAATGGAGGGGTGAGCTTTTAATTCTGATCTTTTTAAGCAAAAAGCTTCTTATGATCTTTTTACTAAGAAGCTACTGTCTTGTTGCTGTGGTTTAGGATTTGTTTTGGGGTTTGGTGTGGGTTGTTTTTTTTTTTTTTGTCCTTTAAGCTGTAGCCCTCAGCTACTTAAAGTGAAAGAAACAGTCATGAAAAACTCAGAAGTTCACATTAGGTGAAGGGCTGGTGGAAAGAAATAGGGCTCTTGAGGAAATGAGGTAGAACAACTTGTTTTTGTCTTGCAGACTAGAAATGCTGAAGTTAAAGTAGATGGGAAGATAGGAATAGATTCAATTCCTTGCCTTCAGAGAATGTTCTCTTGTGCAGGCAAATGTTAGTGCTGCAGCAGCACTCCTGTGGAAGTGCAAGAATATCACTACTCTCCTTTGAGATAATTTGGATTATATTGGTTGGGTTTTATGACAATGGGATGATACTCCTTTAATAAACTACTTTTGTACATGGGCAACAGCAAGGTAGAAGTTGCAACCTACTCAGTTTTGCAAGGGCCAGCTTCAGTGGAGGGAATAGTAGTATCCAAGTATTGTAGTTATGTGTTTTTTTTTTTTTTCTCCAAGTTTTATTTTTATGGCAATTACAGAACAAGGATTCTGATGTGAATAAGTATAATGCTTCTTCTTAGTAGAGTTCTATATTACATGTATATAACCTCATGTTAGGAATAGATGCTACACGATGATCATCTGCTTTCTTATGTAGAATAAGAAAAGAAACAGTTGTGGACATCTTCTAGTTAAGTTGGCAAGAAACTCCACTGCCTAATCAATATGGAATATGACTGTGGAAAGTGAGGCTGGATTAGTCCCAGCAAACTGATTTTGTGAAATGTGTTTTTAAAGTAACCTGTGTATGAATTAATTCCTTTCTGCCCTCAATGGTGTGCCAAAGCTGTCTCGACACAAGCACTTAGCCAAAGATCACTCTCCGGACCTGTATTCTCTGGAACTAGCTGGTTTGGAAGAGGTTGGAAAACGGTATGGGGAAGACTCTCAGCAGTTCAAGGATGCTTCTCAAATTCTTGTAGACTCTTTGCAAAAGGTATACTTTCTACCTAGTGAACAAAACTCACAGGAATACTAAGAAAATAATTTTTTGTATTAACTACAAGGGAGTTAGTTTATTGACTATCTTCTGCTTTGAATTGTCACTTCGTTAGCGATGGCTTGACTGATGCTTGTTTTTGTTGTTTGGTTTTTAAAATGCAGTTGTTCGGTTATAAAATTGAATGTTACAATTTGCCACTCTGGAAAGTGTTGACATGATTCTACAATATGTTAGATATTTTGCGTTAAGGAGTAGGAATATATTGAAACTATATATCAATGTGACTTGATATGTTTGTTTTTCCTAAATAAATATTTTGCATTTAAAACCACCAGTATGTCTCTCAAAAACTGGCTCTCAGAGATGTGGAAATATCTTTATCCCAGGGTACAGTGGTTAGTTTCCCCTTGCCCACAAAGCTGGATAAATCTAAATTTCTGAGCCTCTAAAATAACTGCTGTTCATCTATCAGTGTGCTCAAGAAAGTAATTATTTAGCTGGTCTGAGGTAATCATTAGATAAAATCTTTATTAAGACCAGTCACTTTTGAGAGTTTCAAAAGCATGATGGAAAAGTGTAAAAGCATGAATTTGCTAAGCCAAATAACTGTTGTCTCTAAACATTACTCTTCGGCCTCTTTGTAGTTAAGCAAATATATTTAAGTACTAGACATACTAGTCTTTGGACCAGATTAAAATACTCAGGTTCATAATTTCCCAGTGGAAGGCTGAGAACCTAAATATTTTGTTGAAACTGACAGACATACAATTGGGAAACTATATGGTGATGGGCCCTTTGTAAAAGGGATGAAAGAATGAGTTTCAGCTCAGAAAGCAGTCATAAGCTACAGTCTGCTGAACAGTGTTGAGGAGTTTTAAAGAGATGTTGTAAACCAGGTGAAAGTTGGCACTTTCTTAGTGGAATTCTAAAATAGTGTAAATTTTTACAACTTTCCATAAGCTTCTTATTCCTGAAGCCGACATCTTATGGTTTAGTACATCTTGCTAACAAAATTCTCCTTAATTCCTGGCTACAGTGTAGGTTTTAAATTAAATCATTTTTGCTTTTCCAGTTTGCAGATGAGATGTTTAATCTGTATAGCGGGAATGCAGTAGTAGAAGTGGTGGCTGTAAAGACATTTAATTCTCCCCTCACGAGGAAGTCTCGCTCCATTCTCCAGTCTTCACAGGTAGTAGATGCACATTTTTCTATATATCATTTATTAAAAGTGCCAAACTGCATCACTTCTTCACTTGAGCGTTACCATTTTTTTAAGGACTAGAATACTGACTATGATTTAGGCATGGGTGCGAAGAGGTCAGCTTACCTGTCTTGATCTTCACTTAATCATATAGTAATTTAGGTTGAAGAGGGCCGCTGGAGGTCATCTAGTCCAACCTACTGCTCAAAGCAGGATTAATTTAGGAGTTAGATCAGGCTGCTCAGGTCCCTGTTCAGCCAAGTTCTTGAAACGTCCATGGCTGGAAGTCCCAGAGCCTCTCTGGACACCTTGTTACAAAGTCTTAACCACTTTCACTGTGAAAACTTTTTCCCTCATGTCTTGTTAGAGTTTGCATTTCTGCCATTTTCTCCCCAGTACAGTAGAGCATGCAAGTCCTGCCTTACGGGTGGGGAAAAAATTGTTTTCCTTGACTGTGCTGCCTACACTCCAAATGCAGCCCAGGATGCAGTTGCCCTCTGTCACTGCAGGGGCACACTGCTGACTCCTGTTCACCTTGTCCACCAGGACCTCCAGGTCACTCTCTGCAGAGCTGCTCCCCAGCTGGTCAGTCCCCAGCCTGTGCTGTCACGTGGGGTTATTCTGTCCCAGGTGCAGGGCTTTGTGTTCGTCCTTATTGAATTTTACGAGGCTCCTGTCAGCCCATTCCTTTGGATTCCATTGGTGTCAGTCACATAATCACTTTTGCATTTTGTGCCCTAGCATCAGAATTGTCTAGACAAAAATGCATCTCTCCTATTCAGATTGCTTAGATTCTTGATGTAGTCAGAGTGTGTTTTGTATGCAAGCTAACTTTGAAGTAATATACTTATTTTCTTTATTACAGAGTGAAACAGAAAATCCATATAACCTTGCCTATCCATATAACTACAACTACTCTGTAATCTTCAACATTATTCTGTGGATGATGATAGGTCTTGCTTTAGCTGTGATAGTTATCTCCTACAACCTCTGGAACATGGATCCTGGGTATGATAGCATTATTTATAGGATGACAAATCAGAAGATAAGAATGGATTGAACTACACTGTATTTCAGTGCAAGGAAATGATGAAGAGTAAGGTCTCCTTTAAACTGTATGGGAAAACAAATATTATGACATGGTTAATTGTGGAATTTTTTTAAAGGTGTATTTATTTCTAAGGTTTTTTTTTTTCCCTCTCAAGCCTATTTTAAATGTTAGTAGTAGCACCAGATGGGATTTAGAAATTGAAATTTGCTTGTTTAAAAAAAAAAAAAGAACAACAATCGCCAAACTAATTGATATTAAAGTAACATCATTCCATTTTTTTATCATGTAACATGAGTTTTTGAAATGCCCTGTACTGCCTGTGACTGTGTGCAAAACAGATAAATTGAAATTATGATAGCAACATGTTATTTGAAACTTTTACACTGGAAGATTAGAAATTATAGCTAAATTGTTGTGTTGTATATTATGAACCAGTTGTAAATGTTTGATGTAAATATTTATAATGGCTATATGTAACTTCAGAGAGGATAGTAATTATTCTTTAGTAAAATACTAAATATAGAAATATTTCTACAAGACTATGATGCTAGTGGCACAAATGGTATTTTGATCTCACGTTGATGGCTCAGATGTAAACTGTAGACAGAAAGATCCTTTACCTAGAACTTTAATGATTTGGAGGTAAATAACACTAGTGTGGCTGGTCTATACAGTGGAGAGTCTATAAATATTGAAGTAGCACCAGTCTGATTATGGTCTAACGTCACGTACAGTTGAAAATTCCTATTATGATGCTTCATATTACTTCCACTTGTGTTGATGTTATTATAAAAAACTAAATCAATTCTTTTTGATGATAAGAGTGGACCAACCCTTGGTTTAAATATACCTGGATTATAGTCCTGCTTCAACCATTCAATAAAACAAAGAACAGTTGTTCTGGAATGCATTTATTCTTTGTGGCTTCATAGGTGTGGCTACTTCTATTTAGTATTAGCTCGGCTGAATAGAGTAGGTGCCGGCAGCCTCTTGTATCTGACAGTGGGCCTAAGTCTATAACAGTTTAGTTTTAACTGTCTTTCAAAAGCAAATGTTGGAAGATCACCTTGTACAGATTCCTTTTCCTAAACCAAATAGTGACTGTAGTTAAAACAAGCGGTTAATCTCTGGCTTGAATCTTTTTTAGAACTACCTACTTTTTAGAAACTCATTTGCTCTTGTGGTAAAAGGAGTTTTTCCAGACTACAGCAACGTGAATGGAAACTACTTTTTTCATCTTGCTGTCCTCTAATGTGCTTAACTTTCCCTATTGTTAGGAGAGATTTGTTCCGCTTCCAGAAAAGATCTGCTCATTGAATTAGTCTTGTTTATTGGGAATGTCAGATTTGGAGGGGTTGAAGTTGTTCATGTCCTGGAGATCCTGGACAATGCTTTGTGTTGAATTGAGTCACATGCTGCAGCTTTGCCCAAGTCCAGGAAATCAAGTTTAGTATATGTTACAATCATTTGAAATTACTTTTAATGGCACTTAAAGTTAATCTGGGTGATTAAGACCAATAGATAGAAAGGAAGAGTTGCACTGCCAGTTTCTCTGATGAGAATGTATAATCTAATTATTGAACATTCTGTAACACACTTGCAGTGTTTTGATGAGAATCTGATGAAGCTGTACAACTTTTTTATGAAAACAATTAAAATACAGCTCTATCATCCCGTTTGATAGGCATGAACCCCAATGTTTTAAATAAACTATTACATGATAGTCTATATGTTGTTTTAAATTTCTTTAACTGTTTTGAGATCACTTAATATGGAAGACAATGCCCCAGGACTTCAGCAGGAAGCATGATCTAAGGTAAGAAAGGGGGTAGTACATTAATAGTAGAATCTTTCCAATTAAACTATACCTTAAAAAAATTATATATGTGGCAGGAGGAAGAATGACGACTGTCAGGTTACTGTCAGATTGCAGGGACCAGTTTGCAGTGAAAGGTTAACAAACACAAAGGTAAGGCAAGGGTAAATGCTCTGGGAATATTTAGAAGCTTGCATTGTTTTCAGTTGTCTTGGACATAAAGCAGTTGAAATAGAGTAAGCTGCTTTATGGGATTCTGCTTGTCCTAAACAATACTAAGAGGTTTAAAATGTTAAAATAGTCTCTAAAAAACAATGCTGCCATAGGTTGCCTGATATTTTAAATCACTCTCTGAAACTTCTAATTACCGATTTACAGTTGTTAAGTCTTTTTATATCAATTCCCTTACTCCTTAAGGAGATGCTTAAGCTCCATTTCTGAGACTTGTTGCATGAACTTTCTGGTCAATTGCAACATCTTTGCTACCATGTACAGTGATCGCAAAATGTGCTAAGGTGACCCTATGTACTATTAGAAATGAGGAGCTCAGCTCTGCCACGAGGGTAAAGCTGCCGTAATTCATTTAAAGTAAATGGGAAGCATTACTGTGACAGACTTTTTCCGAAGAACCTCTCAGAGAGGTTCTGTCATATGGAAGAACAGTATGTCTGGGGTAAAAATATATTACATCATGATTCTGATAAGCCAAGCACTGTAGCACCAGAAAGTTTGATCTCCTCTTTCACCTGCTTTTATCAGCAATAAGTAACTCAAATTGCAGCTTTGTAGAGAGTGTTTCAGCAAGGCCTTTTAAGGAGGTAAAAAAAAAAAAGCAGGGGATAAAACGTGTTGCACATCTACTGTCTCGTACTAGGACTCCCAATGCTTTTGCAAGACTAGGCTGTCTGGGCTGTGGGTTCTTCATTTTAAATGGAGTGTTGATTGCCTGAAAATTAGTCATGCTATAAACTTTTTGGTGAGGATTTACTTCAACTTGAGCTTCTTACTGGTCTATATTGAATTAATGCATTCCTAGTTTACTTAATTCAGAGGTTTAATCAGATGAATAGTCCACTTCAGATACTGGTGCAGAGTTCTACAGGAGCTAGTTGTTTAAAGTGACTGTATAATTAATTGTAAGTCTTTAATGTCTGCATGCCAGGTATACCTAGGTAGCTATATTGTAATCAGTCTGAAGTTGGCAGTATAGAGTTTGTTTAAATGCAGGACCTGCCGTTGAGATGGTCATCCTGTCAGCTCTGTTCCAGCTGCTTGCTGCTGCTGTAGGCTCTACTTTTACTTTCTAAAGCTAGTCTTAGACTACTTTGAAGGGCACATTTGAATTCCTACTTCTTGTGTTTGTTAGTACTGCATTTGTTCGTTCTTACGGCTGCAGGCCCCCAGCTGGTACTAAAGGTGCTTTTGAGCACTCTGATGTGTGCTATTTCTTAAATACCAGTTGCTTTGTGCAGCACAAGCTACTTTTTGAACCACTCTAAAGCCACTGTGCTTCAGTTTGAGGTAAGCAAGACATGTTATATTGTACAACAGTACTGGTCCTTAACTGCTAATCGAACAGGCAATTACAATACTGATCCCTGAGCTAGGAATAGCCTTTTCATACTTAGAAATTCAGTTAATTAGAATGAAAGTGCTGTGAACACCATTAGAGCTGCTATTGATCATTCTCTTTAAATTTAATCATCCCGAGAATATAAATTGTAAAAAGATTTATGTGATGTGGCAGAAATCATAGGTTTTATGTACGGTGCTACCAGGAAAGCAATGGGGCTTTCACATGAAGCTCTGTGAAGGAAGACAACAGTGAGAGCAGAAGCCCGCAGTTTTGTTTTCCAAAGGGAAGTTATCGCTGTTCTTTTGAGGCACTCCTGCGAGGCCAAGGGAGGGAGGGGGATGCAAGGAAAATACAGCCTGTACTGGGATCCTGTGTGCTCGAAGCGAGAAGGGCAGGAGAGTCATTATGCAACATTCAGCAGCAAGCAACTTTCAGCCAGGCTGGGAAAGGCTTGATATAATGCTGTCTATAGGATTTAGGATGTAACTGCTGCAGGGAGTGGTGATCTGGTCACCAAAGAGAGTTCTTCCTTGGGGAGCTTGGCCTCTGGCAAAAAAGGTGAGATGTGTTTGATTGGGTCTGCTTCAGAGCTTAGTCATGTATTGTCCAGTATTTGGATTGGGGAGTACCTAGAGTCCGGGTAGCTGTTCTCATGAAGTGCTGCCATTTCTGAAAAAGGGGAGAATGCTGGGTCAAAATTGAAGCATTGCTTTTGATATTTAGATTGAAAAGAGACAGTAAGCCATAAAATAAAGGGTTCTTCTAAGAGTCAGTATGCTGCTTTTCGTAGATAATCCCCCAAAGTCTAAACTTGGCAGAAGGGAGGTATAATCTAGGCTTTGCATATGGCTCAACGTTCCGGACTTCTCTGTGGCAGGCATGGGAACTTTCAAAGTTCTTCCAGCCAATGCACTGCTGTGGCAACACACAGGCAAGGGAAGGCTAAAGCAGATCTGAAATGTGTAAATGTTAGTTCAAGTGTTAAAAAAAAAAAAAGTGGAAATGAAGAAATCATGTTGAAATGCAAATGTTGAGCAACCTTTATTTTTATAGGTCAGCCTTAATGGAGGCGACAAGGACATTGCCAGAGTCTAGCATAAGGAGATAAGCATCTGTCTCAAAACAAAACAAAAAACCCCACAACAACAATGGCATTATGAATCCTATTACTGACACAATTTTTTGGCTATGGTGAAGTGGGTGCTTTGAGGTAAAACTCACAAATGTTCTGTAGAAAAAACAAAATTTCGTGCTCAGGTAAGGGTTGGGGTCTGTCCTGCATTTTTTAATTTTCTCTTCTGCAGGCCCTGAACCGTATTCTTAAGAATTTTCTTCTTTGTAGAGGGGGGGAGAGGGGATCCATACAGGTATTGCAGGACAGAAAGGAGGCAGATCAAGGAAGACTAAGTAGAACTATAGGATTTCCAATCCGGCAGAACAAAAGAAACTGGAATAAATGGAGAACCCAGAAGTTTATTTGCTGTCCTGTTCTGCCACTAATGCAAGGTGTTGCTATGGAGGAACTACACTTACTTGCAAGGCACTAAACTATAAAGGGCTTCTAC
Source organism: Phoebastria nigripes (assembly GCA_035582835.1). Lineage (NCBI taxonomy): Eukaryota > Metazoa > Chordata > Aves > Procellariiformes > Diomedeidae > Phoebastria > Phoebastria nigripes. The sequence goes on from JAYKAV010001709.1 coordinate 704,055, forward strand.
AGCTCACAGTGCGAAGGATGGAAGAGAAATGAGTGAAAGCAAGCCAGTGTACACAGAAGCCGTATCCCTGCAGGAGCAGGGCTGGTATGTGGTGTGTCACTGGATCGGAGAGCAAAGACTCCAACAACTCCCTTTGTGCAGAGCTGCTGCCAAACCGTCTCCAAGCACTGCTAGCAACCACAGACCACAGCAGGTCTCTGAACCGGGACCACTCCTGGGCAAGTCTTTGGTCTTGCTGTAAATGACTGCACTCTCCTGGTTCAGTGACAGATTTGGGTCCCTCAGCTTGTGTTGGTTTTTTTTTGGGGGGGGGGAAACATCTCCTGTAGTCAGTGGAGCACTAGCAGGTATTACAACACTTCTCATACTTCTCAGAGACTCTGTCATAGTGCAGCTGCTGTGAAATCACTGTGCTGTTCTTTCTACTCAGACTTGTGTGACACGTGTCCTGCCTGACCAATGATGAGGTACAGGGTACAGAAAGCCCAGGTGACCACATTCCTCTCGAATAAACAGAGCAGAAACTGATAGCTGGCATGAAGCCACGCATCCAAATAGCCTGCTCTGGTGTGCTCTCCTACCTGAACTGCTGGAAAATCAATTGCTACAGATAGTGTCTGTCTATGATAGGCAGGAGATGGGTCTGCTGAAAGGCTATCTATCTAAAACCAGGAACGGATAGACGGTGCTCTGAAACTGAAGAGATTCTGATAGATGTCTGTAACAAAATTAGCAGGAATTCTTTTCTAGAATACTCAAGAGTGGTTGAGGACAGCTTTTAGAATATAAATCCCATCCTTCCTTAAATAGGGACTTACCTTGCCACTGTGCTTTCAGAGTTTAGAGATTCTGCTATTGCTGAAGAACAGCTTCACACTAAAGGACTCTGGCAATCAAATTTAGTAATGCCATCGATGTCACCCAACATCACCAAAAATACATAGCTAAGTTCTTGGCATGAATACATACCATAAAATATTTAGAATGCTTCATAAGGGAAACAAAATTCATGGTTGCACCAAATATTTTTATAAAGGCAGTCGAATTCCACTTTAATTATGTTCCAGTGCATGAATTTATGATGACAAATTTACATGCCCTTAATCTAGTGAGCATATGCTTTTCATTAGGCAATGGGGATAGAAGCAGTATGGCTAGGATAAATTCATAGTAATTTAGTTGGTAGCTTATAGCCAACACTAAGGTCACTGACTTGAAAGACTTCAGTGCTGCCTACCTACTTACCTGATTAACCCCCTTATTTTAAACCCCCTTAAAATGCCATGGTCATAGTACCCAAGGAATTGATAAAAAAAAGTCTGTCGCAATACCCGTGTAATCAATTACAGCATTTGGAACACAGCAGAGCTAAACGGGAGCTCTAACTACATCCTACAGTAGGTCATCAATCAAAATCTTGACTAATGTACAGCATCAGCTTGGAAAGAAAAAAACCTTTAAGTGATCAGACAGTTCTTAACTCCTAAGAATCTGTCACTCTTAGTCTCTGCTGCAGCAAAAAAAAGAGGAAAAAATACATAAAACCAGCTGTACCAATTATTTTCAGTTGACCTATCTATCTATCTATCTATCTCAAATGTTTCAGCTAGTTGACAGAGCCCAGAGGAGGCAGCCAGTGCTCCCCATAGCTGAGCTGCCAGCTCCACAGCTGCTGGGGCAGCCAACCCCAAGAAAGTCATCAGCTTTGCAAACAGGTGAGTTGTTAGTATAACCTAAGCCACGTTGGTGAATGTGCAGCTCTGCCCTCTGGAAATCTTCGGGTTATTGTATCTATATGCTTGGGAGCAGAGAGGCTCTGTTTCATGGCTGAATGTGGTCTTATTTCCAAGGGAAATAAGTCAGAGTAGCTCTGGGTAACCCGAAAGGAAAATGTGCTAGAAAAAGGAAGGGCAAGCAACTGTCAGTCATGCAGAGGAGTGGATGGGGTGAGGAGGCAAAACTGGAAAAAGCAAAAACTAAGATAAGCACTCTCTATCTATGAATTGGTCTTGATCTCTTTGTGCATGTGCGCGTGTACACACACACGCAGAGTTACATGGGTCTTTAAAAATGAAACGCTGGAATAAGAGGTTTTCTCCCCCTATTAAAAACATTACTTTTATTAAAAAGTGGAAATATTTTTACATTCTTTCCATACTTTAAAGGACATTTTAAAAAAAAAAAAAAGTATGCTCAATATTTTGTAAAAATGAGGATTTATAAACTCAGAAGGCTAATAGGAATACATCCACCTAAAAAGATGTCCAGTAAAACATCTGCAGGAAAACTGTGCCCATACCACCAACCTCCCAAAGGTGATGCTGACTACTAGCACCTGGCTTTGATGTGTGTTACTTCTGGAGAAAACCAAAATAAGCGTACCAAAAATAAGCACAAGCGAATCAGGAAAGTTAGCATGCTGGGTCACAAATAGCACCGTCAGAGCATAATGGCCTCAGTGTCAACCTGCAGCACAGTGGTCACTTTAATTTTGCCTTTGTCCCCTAACTACTGTTTTTCATCCAAGGGAATGGAAGGGTCAGTACCAAAGGGAATACAGAGGGAGTCACAGGGGCCAGGCACAAAACCGAAAGAAATGGTATCATCTCCTGCAGGCAGCTGCTGATGCCGTGGGACACGTGCCAAGCCTGTGGTCGCCAGCTCCCTCCGTCCTCTTCCCTGACTTTCGGCGAAAAGCCATTTGAAACGCCTGCTCGGACCTGGCAAACCTACTGCTGCCCTGAGAAACTCCCACTACCAGGGCAATTCCTGGGAGCAGTGATAAACTTATCCAATGCATATGTGCTGGGGGGCAGCGCTGGACCGCACCTCCATGCTCCATGAGAGTTCCAACAGAGAGACAATAAAATTTCTGCCGCGTCCAACACCGAAACACCAGAAGGATTTTTGGTGCTGAGCATACAGAGGAAATAATAACTAAGTTTCCATGTCAGAAACAAATTTATGAAGATAAGCTGTGAAATGAAACAAAGGTTCTCAGATTAAAGTCTATGAAATGCCAGATTTTGGCAACGGAGCACCGATGGTCAGGACGTGGAGGGATGGAGGGAGGGAACCACACACAGAGTGGGCACTCTTCCTCAAAGTGGGCAAGGAGAACAGAAGCGGAAAACCCCTCCAATACAAAATCTTGGTTTTGAAATACTGAAAATATTCCATCTGAAGGGATACTTCTGTGTCCTTACCAAGTATACAGCAGAGCCGGATAGCAAGTAACTGTGATATATTAAAGAGTTAAAGGGAAAAATATTTATTTTAATTTTCTTATGGATCCAGGTATGTCCCAAGTAACCATGAGGTTAAAAGTACTCATATAAATTGAAAACCTACTACAAATTGTAGGAAAATACATGGAACACAGAGAAAGCTAGGCTGGAGGATATTTTTCCCCAGAAAAATCAACACTTCATTTCAAAGAACACTTCCATTGTCATTGTAAGAATTGCTGTTTAAAACAACAACAACAAGAAAAAAAAAACAACCAACAAATAATACCCCACTTGCTAAAGGTAAAATTAGATTTGTTCTATCAAATCATCTGTGACAATAGAAGAGAGGAGGAGGAGGAAATGCCACATTTGCTAAAAGCTTTATTTTAACTCCTGATCTACGGATGAAAACCACCAAGAGCTGTGCAGGGGGGAGGGCTGGCAGAAGCTGTTAGCCAGACAATAGCGGAGACTGTCAAAACCAGAGTCTTACTGAGAGCAGGAAAACGGGGTTCTGACAGCACAGTTTTTGTCAGTGCATATCCAAAATCAAAGGTCAGAAATTACCAATGTAGGCAGTGGCTCACAACTGAACCCCAGCTATTACTTGCTTTTTGTTCCTAAGGCTCCCACGTCAGCCTCTGCCCAAAGACTTCAAGGTGCAAGAAAGAAATAGAGGCGTTACAGGAGAAAAAAAATAATGACCCAATTTCTCTGTGCAAAACATTGTCAAAGCAGTCAAACACAGCCAAATTTGGGACAACGTGGCGAGGTCCAGCAGGTGGGTTCGCCTAAAGTAAAAATAGAGTGTGTGTGCATGTGTATGTTAAGCATCCTCCCACAGCCGGAAACTAAAGGGTTAAACACATCTTCCTTTCAACCTGGGTTCAGAGACACATTTTTATTTAAGAAAAAAAAAAAGAAGTCTTTCCCACAGTCAAAGTGTTTATGGAGTTCAGAAAGGCTCCGTGCAGTCCTGGGTCCAGACCTGTTCTCGCTGAGAAAGGTCTCCTCCGGTGCGCTCCCGCGGGTGCCAGCCAGAAGCAGGCTCCTCAGGACACCTCTCGCTCAAGAGGACGACGTGCATTAATTCTCCACGGCTGGGCTGTTCCTGCACAGCTTGCACGATCTTCGTTTAGTCAGCTTTAACCTGCGCTCTGCCAATCCCTGAACCAGGCTAATCCTGCATTTTTTAGCATGTGGGGCACCCTGGCAAAGATGTGGGGTGGGATGGGGGGGGTACTTTTATTTATTTACTTATTTAAATGCCCGTGCAACTCAAATGCAGAGGAAAATTTGGAAAGTCAAAGAGAATCAGAGTAAGACTTTGATGTCCTTCCTTAAAAACTAAGGCGTGAAAAGCACTGAAGTAAAACGATACAGGCTGGTCAGCCTCACTTTCTGTTCGTTGTTCTTGATTAGCACAATGTTGCTATATTCAGATTTGCAAAAACACAGTGATGTTCACATTGAAAAAAAAACCCCAAACAACAAAATCCAATCCCAAAACCCAGTACCCCCCGTCTCAGCTCTCTCCACTGGAATTAGAATTTGCATAAAAGATTAATTTTGTAATAATTCCATTTTAAAGTCTAGTGTTAAAATCAAACTATGTAGACATAAATAGGCTTTCAAATTTTCTCCAAAACCCGACAATGACAAGTTGGCTTTATTATTTTTTAAAACCATTTCCTTGTATAAGCTTTGCTAACTTAAGTCCTCCAGAGTCATAGTGTGATGCGTGCAAACTCTTGACTGTAGGACAAAAAGCTCCAAGAAACTGTGGGATGGGAAAAAAAAGCAGAGAAAAATAAATTCCTTTTAAGATTCCTTTTTTGGAATTTATTTTGGTTAGTTTGGTTAACTGAGGAGCCCTGCTGCTGGCAGAGGCAGGTAAGAAGTGCCTGAGAGCGCTGCATAACTGCACCGAGGAGTGAGAGAGCAGCTCACAAATGCCAACAATGGAGGCAAAGGCCAATACGCGAGGCCTTCCCTGCAAAATTGCTGCGATGGACTAGAACTAGAGTTGTGAAATGGAGAACATTTCTGATGCCTTTTGGAGGGACTCCAAGTTTGTCACATGGCAACCTAAAAATCTGCCTTTGCTCGTGCAGGCCTTCATCAGCAAATACTTTGCTTAAGGTCAAACAAGGAATCCTCCAGAGCTATCTGCCTGATGCTTTCCTAAAACCAGCCTCTCTAGAATGATAAACTGAGTTTGATGGGGAGAGTTGAAGTACCTTCTCAGACAGCCTCTCCTGCTCTTCTAGATCTCTTGAAATCTCTCCTTTTTTAATTCCTGCTCTATTTCATATACTTGCATGGAGAGCAAGCACCCTCCCATCTCTTCTTCCAAYCCACCTCATGGATCTGCATGGACAACCCAACCCAACCTGTCTGAGGCGCGAAGAGGAGAACAGAACAGGCAACACCAGCCCAAGAGAGATGTTCCCGCTCCCTCTCAGTTGCAGGGAGGTCGTCCCAGCGCCTGGGGCTGGGAGAGTGGCTGTGGGGAAGGGGAAGGAGGGAAGCAGCTGGGGAGAGTCCCTCCACCGAGCCCGTGGTGGGTCCTCCCCAGGATGCTGAAGACCCCTGGGCCAGCCTGCGCTGCACTCCTCCCTCCCTAACTTTAAGCTAGATCTTTAAAACAGAGCTGTGGCTGGGTGGATTTCATTGTTGTTGTTCTTGCAGGAGAACAAATCAGGATGCTTCTAAAATCAGGATTTAACAGCTGCTGCCTGACTGTGGTCCTAACCCTGCCCAAAGGGCCTGGAGCTCAGAAACAAGATGGAAAAGGGGCAGTTTTTTCTGGACGCTTAAAAATACCACCTCATGCTCATAGCTTTCTGTGGCTGACATAATCTCTGTAGTGCATCACAAAGCTCAGAGCAGTGAGGATCTCCAAGAGCCTCCCCAGGGGATACTGAGCGGACTTGTGAGTTTAGGCAAAAGCACGTAACTTTAAGATGGAGCCTCCCAAGTTTATAAACAKCATTTTACAGCGCATTTACCTGCAATGAATCTGGGTTTGGAGACGCAGGAGGCCACTGCCAGCCCTGTATTTCTCACTAAATGCAAAGCAGAACCCCTTGTTTTACCTTTTTTTATAGTTGTACAAGTGGTCAGACCTCTGGCACCTTCTGCAGCGTGCACAGTGAATCTTGGGCCTCCCTCCCAAACCCCTTCAGCCAGGAGGAAGAAGAAACTCACTTTTGCAGAACACATCAGGTCATTGCGGCCTCCAATCCTCCAAGGAGAAGGTGAAGAGCAGCAGCAGTGCCACCGCAGGGCCACGACCGCTCTGCGCCCAGCACTGGTACTGCTGCTTACAAATACCTTGCACAATGTAGGGCTGTACAGTACGATGTATTATGAAAGAAAAGAGGACTCCTTGGAAATACTCTGGTCAGGATGACCTCTGTGACTTTCTGCTGATGTATGTCTGTCTCTGAGACAGTCGTAGAAGTTAAGAAGATGGACAAGCGCTGCTGCGTCCCACCAATCTGGCCCAAAAACTTTCTTCTGCCCACAAGCTAGGTAAACCTGCACAACAAAACCCACACGGCTGATGGGTCACCTTGGGCTTCAGCTGCATATTCTGTCTAGCGTCACTACCTGACCATGAATGCCACTGATGTTTCAAGGTCATATCATCTGAAGTAAATGAAACAAACTGGAATAATCCTCTTCCAGGATGCCCAGAACGTGCTGTTTGCTAATTAACAGCATGTTTGAATAAAAGGTTGATTCCTTCAGACTTAAATCTTTCCCTATTTGAGCAGCTGACTCTTCAGTAAGAGTTGAACGTGGATGGTACCATAATGTGCCAAACTGTGCAGTGAGCAAGAGGCAGGAGGTTGTATAGGCAAACTTTTTTTTTTAAAGCACCCATCTGCAACAAAACAAATGTAGAGGAACAAATGCAGAAGTGTGTAGAGGAAAGCAACTTACAAATCTGGTTCCAGGCCCAACGAGCGTGCTTTCAAATCTAAGATGAATTCAAGTTGACTATGACCAGCTATGTATAGACCTGGATACCTGCAGCATAGAAAAGAATGAATTTATTTTTAAAGCTTGCCCTGCTCCCTATTTGTGAGATACCATGAAAGGAAAGACACTACCCAGCACAGCAGTCGCTCCCGAGGTAAATTCCAGCCCACAGAAATCAAAAGGAATTTAACATTTCTGAGCATCCAGAGCTACCCCAAACACACACGTTATGCCTGTGCATTCAGCATGGAGCTACGTGACGGTGAGGGACTGCACCTACACTGCTACGTGAGAGGAATAGGACCCATCCTGGGCCCTTCAGACAAATGGCCCCGACTGACTCACACCCACACGCGTCCATACCCACCCTGAGCAAATTCAGCTTGTGGAGAGCTAGCCAGAGCGGTCCCACAAAGAGCCGGGAAGCTTGCTAGCCAGCAGACTCTGCAGGTCAGCACAGCAAGCCCAAGTTCACTCCCTGGCCYGCTTTTATTTAGCAGGGGAAAATGTGCTCGAATGGAGCCCACCCTTCGGAGACTCCCGCTAAGCAGAAAATTAAATAGCATGACCACTGCGGGTTCCCAAGAGCTGCCTGGCAAAAGCCGAGGTCTGTGGTTCAGTTTCCCCAGCCGACTCCTGCATCCCTGCTGGTGCAGCRCGGCAGGGTGGAGGACACAAGAGGTGTTTTTCCATGGCAGCAGCTGCCAGGAGGGTGCTGCCGGGATGGCTGCTCAGCAAATGGCTTCTCATATGGTGTCCTGACAATGTTAACAGAGCGCTGAACTGGAAAACTTGAACCCAAGAGTGCACAGTAGGTGGAAGGGGTAGAGCTAGGTTCAAATACAGGTTAGGTCTCAGCTGGTGGAAAAGCTGGCAGCTCTCCTCTGGGCACTGAGGTGACAGCTCAGGAGGACTCGTGGCTAAGATGGGCTCAATCAGGCTGCTTCAGTGTGGGGGRAAAGATGTCTCAGTAGTATTTGAAGTTACGTTTCAGTTTTCACAGAGTAACGTTACTAAAATACCTATTTTAATATAGCTAAATCCTTAGGAAATGGTCTGCTTTGCAGGCTGCCCAAATAGTTAAGGCATACATCCACTTTACCTTTTTTTTTCAACCTCAGTGGTGCCACATGTATACGAACGCTTCTTTTCCTTGCAGCTTTTGATGGGAGAAGGGCAGGGGATAGATTTAATTAAACAAGATCTAGTCTGTCCTGCTAGCTGATGTCTTAAAAGATCAGTAAGTCAAAGTGTTAGCTCTTATTTAACAGCACCAGTGTGTGATAATTGCAATATTGTTCAGTATTGTGGAATTGCTTCTGTGGAGGTACACAATGAACAACACGGCTTCTCAGCYGTGCATGAAAATCATGACACGTTCCTACAACACTACAGCACTTCACGAGCAGAGACCTGATAACAAGTATAAACTGGGAGAGGAGCGGCTGGAGGGCAGCCCTGCCGAAAGGGACCTGGGGGTGCTGGTCACAGCAGGCTCAATAGGAGCCAGCAACGTGCCCTGGCAGCCCAGAGGGCAAACCRCATCCTGGGGTGCACCAAACACAGCRTAACCAGCCGGTCATAAGGGGTGATTATCCCATTGTGTTCAGTCTTGGTGCAACCTCACCTGGAGTACTGCGTGCAGTTCTGGGCCCCACAATTTCAGAAGGATGAAGGTCCTTGACTGCGTCCAGAGGAGAACAACAAAGCTGGTGAAAGGGCTGGAAGGAATGTCCTGTGAGGAGCGGCTGAGGACTCTGGGCTTGTCCAGTTTGGAGAAAAGGAGGCTGAGGGGCGACCTCATGGCTCTCTGCAGCTTCCTGAGRAGGGGACGTGGAGAGGGAGGTGCTGAGCTCTTCTCCCTGGGATCCAGTGATAGGACGCGTGGGAATGGTTCAAAGCTGCRCHAGGGGAGGTTGAGACTGGACATTAGGAAGCATGTCTGTACCGAGAGGGTGCTCAACCACTGGACCAGGCTTCCTAGAGAGGTGGTCGATGCCCCAAGCCTGTCAGTGTTTAAGAAGCATTTGGACAATGCCCTTAACAACATGCTTTAACTTCTGGTCAGCCCTGAATTGGGCAGGCAGTTGGACTAGATGATCGTTGTAGGTCCCTTCCAACTGAAATAGTCTAKTCTATTCTATTCTATTCTATGTAACCTCGAGGAGCAAGGCGGGAGCTCCTGCGGCACCAGAGGCACCACCAGCATCTCCCAGCCCTGCGCCAGGCTGGCTCCGTCCCTGCTTTGCGGGATCGACATTGCACAGATCCGTGCCAAAAGCACAGCAGGGCCCAGGCTGGCCTGCAGCCCCCCAGCCACTCCCTCCCTCCCTCTGCTGCAAAATCAGCTTCAAAGGATGGGAGTGCTTTTCTCTGTCTCTCTTAAATGCAGCACTTATGGTTTGCCTGCTGCTTTGCAAGCTTGCCAGCTGCTTTCAAGGCTGTATTCATCACGGAGGAAGCCTTGAAAATAAAGACGCAGAAAGGAACATGCTGCCCGATCAGGGAGCAGCCCCCGGGGCAGCAGGCAGGGTGGGCAGGACCGGGAGGGCCGTGGGCAGGCCAGGCTGCTGGGAGGCCGGTCCTGGCCTGCGGGGTCCCTGCCCGCAGGAGCACCAGGCAGGCGGGGGGCTGCAGGCGAGAGCTGGGGGCATGGGGCTGGGCTTCCCTGCCCATACACACCAGGTTATGGCGATGCGGAGATGTGAGTGCTTCAAGGCCACAGTGCAGGTTTCCTAAGGGTAGGGCAGGACTCCTCATTTATTTTTGATTAGCTGAAGTGACCCTGAGAGGGGTTAGACAGCTGGGAGGCAGGCGCATCCCCAGGTGTGGCAGAGGAGAGGGAGGGGACCCCTTCTCACCTGGACCCGCTCTGCCCTGGGAGCTGCCTGCCCTAACACATGGCAAGGATGTCAGCAAAACCCTTCCCCACCTCAGACCGGCCTATTAGCACACCACTTTCTTGTAGTTTCTGACAAACTCCCCCTTTAGCCTCTGCTCTCCAAAAGAAAGCCTCGGGTGCAGCTGAAACTCCCCCGCTCTGGTATGGGCAGCCTCAATAACAGCCTTTTAAAAACGTGTGGTGATGGGGAATCATAGGAGGGGTAAAACCAGTCAATGACAAGCCTAAACATCACGCTTTTTCACCCCTACGAGAGCCCCATTTCACATAGCAGAGACCATTTTCCCCGCAGCACTGGCTTATGCCAGCTGCTCCTGGCTGCGTGGAGCGGCTCTCCAGCAAAGTGCGAGGGGACAGTCCTGCCTCCGGGGGCTCTGCCTCCGGAGGCCCCTCCGAACTCCATTTCTTGGGGCAGGAATTCGAGCTGTCCAGGCTTAAGCTGCTGTAGCTTTCCGGATCCGTKCTGCTCTGCACAGCCCCCAACCAACAACAGTACAACCCTTCCTCACTCAGCATCTCTTATCTTTCAGAGCAGCAGCTGGACGTTTCCTGTAAAACCTATTAGGAGGGGTCATTTCCCAAAGAAGTTAATTACCGCTCTGGAAGAACGTGAGGCGCTGGGGGTACATGGGGACAGCCCAGCACTGCTTCCCGGGCTTGAGATGCTCCTAGAGGCAAAGTTAAGTCTTAAAAACTTTCCCAAAAAAATTATGATCTACCCATTGAACGCCGAACCACCAGCGGCTGTTGGAGCATCTTAGGAAAAGCCTTGCATATTTGAAGTCAATGTGATTTAATCTAAATACGGAACTCTCAATTATATTGCTATTTATGGGGTTACACAGCAGTCGCAGCTTTGAAAGTATAGTCTAGATGCTACATACGGTTAATACATTTCAATTACACATTAATTTATTGAAATACATTCTTACCTTAAAAACATTTGAAATTCTGTGGTACACGGAAAATTTGGGCCAGGGGAACAACTATAACCACTTGAGCTGAAATAACCAGTGTAGCACAGCTTCTGAAGTGACACCTTTGACAGTTTAATCATAAATCTGATTAAAATGACCCAAATATTCTCCTAGTGGTCTATCTGCTATTTTTCATACAGAAKATTTTGCTTTAAAATGCCTGCTAACTAAAGTAACTTTCAACTAATAGATGAAACCGAGCACATGCTTAGAGACAAACTATAGCTCTTGAACGAAAAACACCTTCTAGTTTTATGAAGCTTTGTTTTGTCTCAGCTACTTATTATCAGAACTTGTTTCCTGCAATCTTTGTAAACTCAGCTAAAACATCTGCAGTCTCAAAGGCAACCTGCAGGACACTGAAATGTGTAAGGATAGCAAGTAATTTAAACTTAGTTTCAAGCAAAAAAAAACCAAAAAAACCCCAAAAAACTCACCTTGATTCAGCTCCTTGTCCGAGTGTTTGCAGGGCTCAAAAAAGCCTCTCCCCTCTTTTCTATATTAAGAAAACCTTTAACACAACTTGATCAATATTTGTTATCTGGAAAGCCACAAAGTCTATTGCTGTCATCTGGGATGGCTTTTTGGATAGTTAAAAAGTTGTGTGTTCCCATTTGACACTGGCTAACATTGCTATGCCAGATCTGCAGATCAGTTCAGGACTGCTATTTTTCTCTGAATAATTTCTCTCACGCTTGTCCCACAGGCAGGTTTATCAGAAATAATCTATGGGTACCACGGGATGTGGAGTCACTGCAGCATTTTTAGTGAAATAAATGGACAGCCGAATCTCCTGTAACAATTAAAATCTACAAATAGTCCCAATGCAGCAGGTAGGTAGAACATCCGGCTACCAGAAAACTAGACTGAACACATGAAGAACTAAACTTAAAACTGCACTTGTAAATACACGCGGTCATTTCTTTGAAAGGAACAAGCGTCACTGGTCAGTGTGAAATGCTTCCTTTTACTAGTAGCGTTTCCTTGAGAATTTAATTATTTAGGATAAAGGCATAAAATGTGGTGTACGTTAAGAGAAGTGGTGCGTATAACATAAAATTCAATGTTCCCATAATCTCAGGTTGGGAATGTCAGTTCATAACCATCTGCCCCAAGTTTACGTATTTTGTGTTCTCTGCCCTATGGGTAGGCCTTCCCCCTCCCTTTTACTTTCAAGTGCTGAAGCTCTCGGGGGCCCTTTGCCYGCCAGCACACCCGCCTGCCCCTTAGCACAAAGAACAGCAGATACTTCTCTGTGTATCAGAAAGCTGCTTTTAGGCATGGGAATGCTCAGACCTTGAATCCAGACTAGTAGCCAGCATAATAGCCAGCCTTTTTCAGACATACTTGTATCGCCTCTCAATTGTTTTAAAACATCAGTTTAGTTGTGAAAAGATAGAAATACAAAATCTTTCCAACTGAGTAGCAGCAGCAACAATGTTTAAAGATTGCCAGGGTTTTCACTCCAGTGGACGAGTTTCCCATTTCAGAAGCAGAAACTGCATAAAAGATTTTAGATACACGCAGATCAGAAAAGTACTGACTGATTCCATACCAACACCCAAAACCACAGGTTCAAGGCTGCAATCTGAAGTGGACACCAACCAAAAGATTATTTCTAATGGCAAGAGCTTTGAAAGAGACTCGTTCATTCATAGGGAAAGAAGCAAAGTGCGACAGTTGTAGGGGAAACGGGCAGCCTCAAAGCCAGCAAGGCAGGCTAGAATACATCCACCAAAAGATTTTTAAAATTAGTTTAAAACATCCTTCAGCTGAGCAGGGAGCTGACAGAGCTCTGCAAAGGAAGTGAGGCAGAGTAGCAGGACGCTACTCTTGCAGGAAGTCAGGAAACCAACTTGAACTCACTAAAAATTTGAAAATACTGATCCGTGAGGACAAATGGTTAAATGACAGAGTAATTCCTAAGGATGGAAATTTTATTCAATGACAAGAGCCTTCAGTCATCACTGACAAAGTTATCTACGTACATCCAATTCAAAAAGTTAAATGTGAGGTTTCTTTTTTGGATCAGCTGTTTTGGATCAGCCTCTCCAATTTCACGGTATACAGTTCAAGCTTCTGTCTTACCTGCCTTTACAATACGACAGATAATACTCTGTTATTATAGAGGTGTCTATAAGTACAAACTCCATGACAGATGAAAACAGGTGCTTTCTTCCACTAAACTTTGCTTTTGGGACAGAACAGATGTAGTTCCTTTCGACTGTAAGAAATGAAGCATTGTTTTAAGTAATTACTGGTTATTTATACAACCAGGAAAATGAACAAACTCTGTTTTCCTATGACTTGGAACAAATCAAACCCACAGAATAAATAAATAAGGGKTTTTTTTGTTTGTTTGGGGGGTTTTTTGGGTGTGGKTTTTTTTTAAGTTAGCAGCACATGTGTGTGTGGGGAAACAAGATCACATACAGAGATAGCCAAGTAAGTGTGAATACAAGAGACCTGGCCAGTGGCTATAGTGGAGAGGAGTAAAGTTTAAGATTATACAACATCCAGTTTAAGATTTTTTAATCCAGTTTATTAAATATTGCTTTTTGGGGACATGTTTACAACAAGCCCAAATAAATTGTTTAAGGATTCAAAGCAGTCATATTAAAATACAGCTTCAATATAAAGTTTGTCACAGTTTTACAGTATTCAAAAATGACAGACCTGCCTTAAAAAAAGACTATTACACCAAAACATAAGAAAAACAGGAAAACAAACAAGTTTGGCATTTTCATAATCTTTATAGTATAAAACAGAATATTAAATCTATTACCAGCAAGCTGATACTTCAATCTATTACCTAGTCTGAAGTGTCTCCCGTTAAAACACACTATACAACAGCACTATACAAAAGTCATGGTGATACTCATTTGATGAAAGTGCATCCCTGAAAGTTTGCCAGTTTATTATAGTTAGCTCTTAAAAAAAAAAAAAAAAAAAAAAATAAAAATTATAAATTTTTTTTTTTTTTTATTTTTTTTTTTTTTTTTTTTTTTTTTTTTTTTTTTTTTTTTTTTTGCGGTTTTGTCTCACTTTCAGCCTTCTTTTAAAAGTGTCTAGGGACGCCCACCAGGGGGCAGCGTAAGATTAACCATCAAATCACGAACGGCTGCAAATATTGTGCATTCACCTGGAACAGGGAAAAGAGACAGGTTAGCATCACGCCACAGACAGGCCTTCGCCCTAACAAGCTCGCGAGGCAGCGCGCTACGCCGACTCCCACCACGCCGGCACGGCCACTGCCCCGTACGGGCGGGGGTTGACGATACGCGGTGACTGCCGCTCGCAAATCCCAGCGACCTCCAAGGACGCCGGGATTTGCAATGGTTTTAACTGAAGTGGCTCCGGCTTTCCCAGCAGGACCGCTCTTCTCGGTCATCAAATTGCAAGAAGCTCTTAACTTTTAATTGCTTTTCAATGTCAGATTGAATCTATACGAGAATTTATCGTACACGGCACTGCAATCCCAGTTTTTCTGTACGTTAGGAATAAAAGCACTACATCGTATAAAGAAAAAAAAAAAAACTTTTTCAAGTTCTATTTGTATTGATTAAGAGCAGAAACGAAACATTTCAAAAGACTCAAGTCTGAAACAGCTGGAAGATGTTTTCTGTCCTAAGCCTAGTTTTGGAAACATTGTCTAATTCCAAGACTGGGCAAAAGTCAGAAATCTCTTTCTTTCAACCAAATTGCTCTGGCTCTACCCTTGACATCTAAATGGCAAAATAAAATACAGAGCAAATGGACTTTTGTTTCAAACAGCTGAGATCCAATACAGAGAGGGAAAACCAGCCACAGCTGTCTCAAGTTTTGAATACCAGCATTTTTTGACAAAAACACACACACATTCTTAAATAGCTTAAAAAAGTTAAAACCAGTAGAATCAAAAGGGTTTAATTAGAACAACAAAAGGTGAAGTATTAGGCAGCTGTGACTTTCATCTACTGTTTCCTGGTAAGAGAATACAATTAATAGCCACTGTCGTACCCTGGTCACTGTGGGCTGAATTTTTCCTGCATATTTCAAGAAACATCAATTAGAAGACATTGAATTTTGTTGCTGAAGGAGCAACGGTGTGAGCAAAGAGATAAGAGCAGAGCCTGAGGGATGCATTAATCCTAACTGCCAAACTAGGGATTCCCAAGATTATTTTGGGCACGTCATTATCACATCAAAGCTACAAATCTGGGCTAAATACCATCCACTGCATCACTGAAAATCAGACACTGAAAAATGCTTAGTCGTGAAGTGCTTTAAGAAACACCACGAGTCCCTTGAGCTCCTCCCTAAGGGTCACCTCCAGCATCTGTAGGGACTTTCATTTCCTTACCAGATTGATGTCCACTACATAATGCAGGTTGTAGATTTACAGCTCAAGTTTAACCCTATTATTCCAGGGCACTGATTCCATCTCAGTTCATATAATTATTTCCCTCAAATAAAATATTTTTTCCCATGGAGGCATAGGTAAAGTGATCTCAAAAAGACAGCGTACTCACAATGAGTCAACATTTTACTGTTAAACACAGCAGAATGTGTTTGCCCACAGATCTGAAAAGAAAACTCTTCCAAAAGAACTTACTTTTCAGGCACTACCATTTTATTATAAGGAAAATTAAGCTGAGTACAAAATACTTTCTCACAAAGAGAGAAAGGTAAAAAAGATACAGCCAAAATG
Organism: Phoebastria nigripes; assembly: GCA_035582835.1. Classification (NCBI taxonomy): domain Eukaryota; kingdom Metazoa; phylum Chordata; class Aves; order Procellariiformes; family Diomedeidae; genus Phoebastria; species Phoebastria nigripes. Next base: position 719,844 of record JAYKAV010001709.1, read on the forward strand.
AGGCAACACTGATTATGGGTTACAATGAAAGTGCCAGTAATATCATACGTGCATGATGGGAAGCCCTGGTCCTTTCTGACTGAAACAGTGAAAAATTCACTTAACCAAGCAAATTGCAATCAGTGCAGCAGAAGAGCTAACACAGGTAGGAAAATCCTGGGTACAGCACAATAGCATCAGAAGAGAAAGGATATGTATCTGGGATCTCCCATGTACTGCTGTTGTAGAAGTCGTCTCCCAACTATCTACTTTCATCTGTTGGCTCTCCTATCACCTTTCAATGGCAAAGAAAAGAAGGTATCTTGTTCTCTTTTATCAGATACAATAATGTAAGTGTTGACAGTAAGAACACAGGAAATTGCATTTCAAGTGTCCTCAGGGAAGCTCCTACTTTGGCTGGGTGGTGGTGGTGGAAATAAATAAATAAATCAATCCATACAGAGTCATTCTTTCTTTGAGAAGTCGAAGGAAAGACTACCAGAAATGTCCTCTGCTCAGCTAGCTACATTCTTCTTTGCCTGGATAAGGTCCTGCTTGGGGCCACGAGCTCTCTTTATATGCATTTTTTTCCCTGTCTATACTCTGCTCCCTGTACTGCATTCCCAAACTACTTCAAAACTTATGTGACAAACAAAAATTGTCTATCCTGATCCATCTAATGATCATCAGAAGACATCTCACCTGGGATACTCAAGAGCAGCTTTGACCATTACTCCCTATGCTGTGGTATTTTGTGGAGGGTTTTACCTTAAAACACAACTTAGCGCAATGACAAACAGCAAAACAAGTTATCTACCCTTCCCCACACTAGGGGAACTCAGCGGGGAAGCACCTTCCAAAAGACACACCAGAAGTTTAGTTAACGTATCTTGAAATAAAAGTGCTATACAAACAACAGTTCTGTACCACATACAGAACTCTTACAGGTAACCCCACACGCCCTCAAGGCTATTCTCTCTCCTATTGACCTACACTATTACTATATGTTAAACAGAAAATGCATGTTAATTTAAATCTCATCACAATTTTCAGAAATGTATGCATATCCACACCAATTTAAGATAAACATTGCTCATGTTCTAGCCATCAAAATAAACCATCAAGCATAGTTAAAATTACCGCATAACAACAAGATGAATAATTATACAGAATAGAAGTAGAATTCAACCGCTGGATTCACAACTTCAATCTATTCACTGGGTTATTGGAAAAAGGCTTTGTTCTTCAGCGTGTAGCTACAGCAGAACTGAAAGTTATTGTTCTTATGAGCCATCTGTGTATTAGGACCCCAAACCACTGCTTACAGACAACACGCTGCCCAAAGAACCTGCTACTGTTGTTCAACGTTTCAGATATTTAAAAAAAAAAAAAAAAGCATGACAAACAAGAGGGAAAGCAAAGCACAACGTTGCTCACAGTGCACTACCTACAGGCCAACGAACATTCAGAACAACCTATTTAGCTCAAACACTTCACAGCACGTTTGGTGGACAGAACTGTATGCACCTCTGTTAGTGTACACACTGACAAAGGAGTATACAATCAGTCCAATTACTTTTTAATCATTCACAGCACGTGGACAAGTTCTGATAACTATTTTAACATCCCTTTATATTCTACTGTTAAGCTCAATAACTTCATAATTAACCATGAAAACTGACACTTGACCATAGCATATTTCTTGTGACTCATTCTGGGCCCATTTGTTAAAAAGTATGACTCCTACTGTACAGCAAGAGTTGGGCCAACAAGAGGTGCATTCTACCGCTTGGGCAGAACAGCAAAATCCAGCCTGAATCATCAGTGTAACCTTCTGCTGTGTTGCCAGTACTTGCTATTATGTATTGCCTGTCACATCAGGAGTTTGTAATCACTAAAGAAGTATGATAGAAACCAAGAAGAATTCAGACTTAAGAGAGGTTTAGTTTTACACTGGAGATTTGTCACAGATGTCTGGGTGAAGAGAATATATCTACTGGACATGTACAGTACCTGATCGTGGTGAATTCAGTTCAGCAAACCTCTTTAGAATATTGCTAACCATCAGTGGAGCAGCAACAGAAGAGTTCTGCTGCCTGGGAATGTCAGCCTGTTGCGTTGTACCCGAAGCCATATCATAAATAATTGGGACAATAATACTAACAGCTTCCTGTGGGACTGTGGTTTTCTGTGTTAGCTGGAGCTGCGGGAAAAAACAAAAAGCGTGTTAAATTGAATGACCACGTACTTCAGTGCAACTTCCAATACAGTTAAACGCTCTAGGCCTACAGACAGCATGCACTTCCATCCCCTCAGTTTTCAGACATCAATTCTGTAACAGAGAAGTTATCAATCAGGCGTAGACTATTTTCTTCTCAAAAGCACCCTATAGTGAGCATTGCCTCAGAGAAGACACTAATACAGATTTGTTCTAAACATCTCATTCCTGCTATCCTTTCCCAGCACCACTAATGTGTATATCACTTAATCTAGGTGGTTAGTGCCTCAAAGAACAAAACCCCCAGAAGTTGAGCATTTGAAGATGCCCGCAGCCCAGAGGGAACTGAACTTTATATATTGTCAACATCTCTCCAAGCACACAAAACATGAAGAGTTGCTGTGCTTTTATATGAGGGAGAATAGGAATATTAACTGAACTCATTACAAAAGAGAAGCACGCAAATCTAGGCTTCCAAACGGCAGAACATTTTTAGCTATTACAGTTGTCAGATACAGCATGCTTATGTTTTGCTACTAACCCGTGATGGTTTCAAAGACATGCAGCCCACAAAATTTTAAAACAGATAGCTCTACTTACAAAAAACAACATTTTGGATTTCAGCACAACAGCAGGTGTTCCTGGAGGCGCAATTGGCGGTGCACTGGGAGGAATTGTTAAACAAAACTGCACATTCCATTTCAGCTGACTTGCCTGATCAGGGAACTGTTTAGAAAGAGCAGCACAGAGAAAGAACAGCAAAGGTCTCACGTCAGTGACATACATGGCTACGAACTAGGGAAGCGTTAGGAAGTAGAATGTGCCTCTCTAGCTAAACTTGCAGATGTTGCCCGGTTTAGCGTAAGTCAGAATAACTCTGAAAGAATTGAGCATAGGGTGAACAAGAATACAATCAGAAAGATTCCAGACAGCCTATGCATGTGCCTATTGTGCAGTAACGTGCCTGCAGTTTCTCAAAATCATCAGTTTAAAGGAGAAATTTTGGGAGTTTCCAGGAAAGCTAGTAGTAAAATGAAAACTTCTTTATTAACACTAAATAACGTATATATAAATTTAGAGTAATTTATGTGTTTATAGATAAAGATACAGCACCTTTTTTTTTTTTAAAATACCATAACCAAAGTTGGGTGAACGAAATAGAACAGTTAACTTACCAGCTCAAGTTTCATGATGTGTACGCAGTCCCTGAGGATATGCGTTGGAGCCCCTAGTAATTTTGTGAAGGCTATTAGGGTGTTCGCTTTAAAAGGTGGTCCTGCAACCTAAAGACAGACACTATTTAGTACTGCCTATTTAGATAATAGCTATATCGTTTAATATGGTAACCAGCATGCACAGCTGTTAATTTTATATTTTGCAGCCCTTACACATGCCAATGAAAGTCAGCAGTACCACTCAAAACACCACCAGAGATTAAAAGCAATGCACAAAAATTTAAACATTAATGATTTGAGAGTACATACCCTTGTTTCAAAGAACTTCTCCAAAACTTGTAACTCCTCCGATTTCCACTGTCCTGTATTTTCAGGTGTTACTTTCAGTTGCAAGGTCTGGTTAGTTTTGGGATTGAGAGCAACCCTGCACTTCAGTGCCTCCGTCTTAAACATAATTACACCTGGTTCATTGGAGTTTATTAACTGTAGCTGCATAAAAAGAAGTTATCACATTCAATCAGTCATTCGTTAAATAGCATGAACACACGCACACATTCACTCCCAAGACTGTAGTGATCAATCTGCCCTCTTTCCAGAAAGAAACATGTGATATTTGTATATGGGTAAAATTGCCTTGAGAATGAAGCTTATGCAAGATTTGGCTTCTTTCTCTGTCACTGAATCAATGCCAAAGAAGCGAAGAGGCGCACATTGTCTGTCCCAAACCCTAAAGCAACATTCATGACTGAGTAGTTCAGTTATTGTCAACTAGTAGCTAATTTCTTGGGCACTCCTGCCAAGTAGTGGCATCCATAGTAACCCTGTGGCTGTTCTAGTTAACTCCCAACAGACATGCTAAACTTACAGAAGCCATGGCATCTGAAAAACTGGTCATAGTCTTGCTATCATATCCGTTATCAAACTTCACCTGACCAAACAGGCTTTCCACTTCTAATTTGTGTGGAAAAGAAGCAGAACTAAATGCTTTTTCTAAATTTTGACACTTTAGACGGCAAGGTTCAGAAGTCTAGCACAAGTCCAACAGCAAATACTTTCTATATTTGAAGCATTTCCATTCGTCCCTCATTTTAAAGGCATGGAGTACAGAAGCATGAAAAAGAACAGTTGTGAAGTCATACTTGCAGGTCAATGTTAAAACAACCTAAACCATACCGTTTCCTGTTGTATGATCCTCTGAAGATGCCTCCTCATAATAACTGATCCAAGGAATCGCTCAAGAGGGGAGCAAAGATAGCTGCCAGCTAGTCCCGGCACAAGCCCAGGGGTAGGAGAGGGCAACAGCAGAATATTCAAGGCACTGTGGGTGAGGATTGTAGGTATGGATGCAGCCCAAGAGCGCTGAGGTAGTTTACGAGGTGGAGGCATGCTAGTCGGCATTGCTTGGGAACCTATGGATACAGAAAAAGTACTTGCAGTAAGGAAGGATTTAAGCTGAAACATAAGATATGTGTTCACTTTATTTGTTGTCACTATACAAGCAATGAGTTCTCTGGCCAAAGCTTAATCCTTCTTATTTAAGAATTTGGCTGCCTAGCGATAGGCAACAGATAGACAAAGTCAAAGAATTATTTTGACCCTCCACCCATGCAAAGAGTCTCTGTAACATTAAAATCCTATTCCCTTTTCCTCTTTCTGCAGCATGCCAGCAGATAGCAGGTTTGTACAACAAACTCAATGAGATGTAAAGATGGCTAAATCAGTCGTGCAAAAGCAGCATTACAACTCTATGATGTGAAAAGTTAGTATTTGGGTAGGCAAATATGCCTATCATTGCTTTCATTCCGAGGAATTTTCTCTCAGTCATGGAGCTCAATAGTTTAAGACTAATTTCTGCAGTGCAACAAGAGTTATCAATCCCACTGAAGTTTTATGCTGTATGATTTAACTTGTTTTCCAATTTGTTACAGAAGACTTGAGGACAGAATAGGTATTTTTTTAGATTCCTTAGATATTTTACTGCACAAGGCCAGTAAGGACTGTTAGGCTGACACACAAAACTGCCAAGAAAAACAGAACTAGAAATGTTAAACGTGAGTGTTTCACGGTCATAACACTGATAAAGAAACCTACTTGTTCCAGCTCGTGGGGAATGAGAGGCATCTGGGACAGGTGAATGAAGGGAAGGGTTGGCTGGTGACATTCCAGGCATTCGTGCTGCTGGTGATGGACCAGAGACCTGGGGAGATCCTGGCCAGTTCCCTGCACGCTGGCTGGGTGACATCATGGTGTATGGTGAGCTTGGGTCTATGGTGCCTACAAATGTTACAAGACTGTTAATACTTTTTWAAAAAGTACAAGGTTTTCTAATCTAGAAATCTAAAAAAAGGCTTACCAAAATCTGTAAAGCATGAAAGTGTCTGCAAACTTTTAGACTACATTTTACAACCATATAAAAAACATAATGGGGGGGCAGGGGGGAATCAAGATACATATTCAAGCGTTTTCTGGTTGTATTTTTAAAAAAGTAAAATAAAATTGAATGTTAAGGCAAATCGGCATGTTCAACACGTAACGGGGTCTAAACTAAAAAGAGCTCTTGCCTATAGACTTGGACTTCTACCGCTCCTTAGCAAATGAAAGCCACAGCTAGACTGTTCCTTATCTATTCAGTATCTTGCAGTTATCTCTGCAAAAGTATCTTTGGTTTTGTACTCTGCTATAAAGACTGATCAGAACAAGCTTCTTAAACAGTCTGTTGTATATCTATCTCACTTTGTTCATCTTGACAGATAAATTGGCGTGCTAAAATTACTATCTGAACTGTTCACTTATTGTGATCTATGGAACGGTTTCCAATGCACTGGGATTACAACAAACTATGGTTTTGGCAGCCTTCCAAAAAAACTTAATAAAGGAAACAACCAAAAGGCATGTTGCTTGCATATATGTATGTCAAACCAGCAAGACTCTGACAACATTTTCAAATTGCAAGTATGTGAGTTTCTACCCTGTTCCAGTTATTTTTCCAGGAAACATAAGCAGTGAAAATATATTAACTAATCTAAGAAGAGACAATGCTCATTAAAAGCTGCAGCCATTGTTCTGCTACAAGACCACACGGAATTTCCCCACATTAGTAAGCAGGAAAGAGTGAATGATAGTCAATTTTTAAAACGTTAGGAACACCTCAACGTGCCACGCAGCTACTTTTGACTACTGTTAAAAGTTACACCACATGTATGAAAACAGCTACTTAAGCCAACTACAAAACACAAATTTTTCTCAATTAACTTAAGTCTGCTCCGGAAGACTTAATTTCAAGAAGCAAATGTGCTCTCCCTGTCGCTATATATACACCTGTCAGTAAAGAACTCACCATGCGGGCTGGCAAAGTTAGCTGTTTGTCCCATTGTGATTCCAAGAGAGGAAGGTGAAGGAGTTGGACCAAAGGATGCTGGTGATGGTGCTCTTAAAGCTCCGCTAGGTGAGCTTGCAGCATGCAGATTTCCTAATCAAAGACATCACGTCACTCAACATACACATTTCCCATTTTTCTGTTATAATTCTTTCTATCAACTGCTACAGCTATCTCCTTTTTAGGGAGACAGCAAACAAGACTCATGAGAATTTGGTTTTGCACTCAAAGGCTGTATTTTGTACATGCATGAGCATTATATTTTCCAGATTGATTCACCACACAAAGAAAACTTTCCAAAGTATTTGGCTTGAAGAATGGCATTTCCCCCTTGCCCAGCCCTTCCCCAAATTTAAATATTTTCAGCTGTTGCGCTATAACAGCTGGGAGCAGAAAGCAGAGCTTTGGTGATGAAAAGCTTTTCTGAAAAAGCAGGTATTTAAAATTAACAGGTTTTGATCTGAGCAAGTTGTAAGCCGTAAGAATGAAACAGTCCCAAATATTACATAGCTAAAGATGACACTTTCACTGAATGTTTTTTTTAGCTTCAAAATGTACTTTCCAAAACATGCATGGCAGGACTTTGCTTTGCTATTTTTCCACAATATAAGGTGCATTCTCTTGGCTAACTTGGAGCTAAACACAGCTCAAATAATAGAAAAAGCATGCACACACGAAAAGAGCTGCGTGTGTATTTTCAGTACATAATCAGCACACAAACTCTCAGCCATCTTACCTGGTGACTGTGTGTGCATCATAGACGGAGATGGCGTCACTGTGTTGTGATAGGAGGTGGGTGGTGAAGTAAGAGGATATGCCCCCGATGCTCCTGCCTGTTTTGCAAATGGCTGAAATTGTCAACACAGGACAATGAAAATCTTTGATCATTTTGTACTAAAACTAAAGTTAAGTATGTGCARGAGAATGCTAATGAGAGTTTGGTCCCCACCTATGAAACCTGATAGGTCCATCAACATAGTTATTTGATTCTTTGCATCACCTTGTTCAGTGCTCACTATTTTTTTTCAGTGACTTTTTGCAGTTTTTCGTCAAGACATAATACCTCTGCACCTCATTCCTTTTTACCTTCCACCCTATAACAGAGAAACCTCCTGACTCCCCCTCCCATCTTTTATCTTAAACAGTCACTTTCCCTCCCTCAGTCCTTTGCTTCTAAGGCAGCAAGTCTCATGCGACCTTCCAGAGCTGATGTTCATATGCTATGGGCTGTTTACACTGGAATGAGAAATGGCAAAATAAATTAATACATTTTGCCCCAACGGGAATTCCACAGCAGAGCAGTTTTATAGTCTCCCTTTCCATTTGTTACTGCTAATCCTTTTAGAACGTAAGTTCTTAAAAACCTACAGTTGTGGAAGATGATAAACATTTCTTATTTTGCCTGGAGGGTACCTGTTGTTGTGGTTGCTGCGGTGGCTGCTGGGGTTGAAGCTGTGATATCAAAGAATCCATCATGTCTCCTCCAATAGGAGAAGGTGGGTTATCGTCTTCATTTACAGATCGTCTTCGTGCATCCTGATTGCTGTCAACAAACATGTTCAGGAACGTCTGTGGAAAAATCAGTTTTGTTAGCAGTTTCCCCATTTAAATGTTATTACATAAATGAGCGCAGTATTTGCTGAGCTCTAATACTATCTTTATCAGCTACAGCACATAAGAAACAGGCAGGTCTCTAGAACTAACTACTAGTGGGCATTCATTGTATACAGTATGAATAGTTTGCAAAATATATCAATTCATAAACAGATCTTCTCAGTGGGCATTTAAGCTTAATTTCCTTTTTCTTTTAAAAAAGGGTCTTGTATCGCCACCAAACAAGAAAACTTGCTCATTAACATGAAATATCTCTAGTTAATTGAAAGACCAACATTTTTCTTTTTTCCTTAAAAATAAGGAAAAGCCTACACCTGGAAATAGCTGTTCCAGGACAACTCATCAGTATCCAGAACCTACTGGGCTGTTGTACCACCCCTATAACTGCCCTGTTTGGGCAAGAATGCCCAGGTCACCTCCTCCATAGCGTTCTCTTGTACCCAGAGGAATTTGCCAACCCTCTTGAATTACTTCCTCCTCTACCTTCCCAATTTCATCCTCTTATACTTTTCCACTGGTATCTACAATCCCCTTCCTCTTCCCATTAGCCTTCCACTTAGAACTCGTGAAAGAGGTAGATGTTTAGGATCAGCTAGATGCAGTACCAGAGAATCAAGTGTTCAGCTGCAACTGTCAGAAGAAAAAATTAGCAAACTATCCTGTTTCACAATGGGTGCCACTTTCCAATATTTCAATATAACTAGCACTGGTACAAGCTGCCCTCAGCTAAGGTATTCTGTCAGAGTGTACACAGATTCATTTTTCAGGAAGAGCAAACCAGCACTGTATTCAGAAGCAAAGCCACAGGCTCCTGCCATACACCGACGGAAACCATTTTAAAAAAGAAGTTTCTGTCTAGAATCATCTGACATGGAGCGTTTCCTCATCTGCAACATATGAGCACTGTCCCGCCACACAACATAGTTTGTGAGGAGCTGTTGTTGTTAATCCTGGAGAATACATCTAGCCAGGTCACAAAGCTTCAGCAAGTTTTAACAACAGGATGCCTGAAGTAGCCTCTATGTTACTTTATTACATAGATAAGAAAAAAACCCTGACACTTGATGCTAGTTTTCTTAAAGGAAAATTTTTAATTCAAACTAATTATAAATCAGAAAACTCCTTCTCTGCTCAGAATTTTGGAAGGATTGCGGCTCTTCACAAAAAAAGTTTCACAAAACGCTTCACATCAGATCCATACTTCAAGTTAGAAGCTCACTTATTTACAACATGCCAGAAAACACAGAAACGGTCACCTTTAATCCAGGCGCAGGGTAAAAACCTTCAACTATTTTGCTGTTGTCAAAGAGACTGTACGCCCCATCACGTATCGCTACAACACCACGACTCCGGCAGTAGATGTCAATGCAGTACATATTCCTAAAAGCCAGCCTGATATGCGTGGGTGACTGTGGCAGAATTGAGAAACACTGATAGGCAGTGTTGGTGCGTTGAGTCAGACCCAGCATGGGCACAGTTGGAAGTTTGTTGATGGCATTTAATGGAGCCTGTGTGTCAAACAAAACCTGAGAGAGAACAGATATTGAGAGATCAGGTAGCTTACCTTTAAGTAAAGGTCAGGGAAAATGGGGCATAGGGCGGATACAATCTTCCCCAAGCCACCTTCTGCCAATGAGATCCATAAACAATCATAACACATGCATGTAATTTTGAAGAGAACAGTTTAATCAAAATTCAGCTCTTAATTATCTTGCACTTTTCTTGAGAGAAGTTTTTAAAACATTACCTGTAACAATTGCACCACATTTGGTGTTTTATTAAACATCTCCTGGAGCTGGTGCAGAATTGTGTTATGACAATTACTGCAACCTGAGTTTGGGCCAACAGTTCCCAGTGAAATGTGGAACTTCTGGAGTATGGAGTTCCACTGAATGCTGATCTGCAATGTCAAGAACATAAAATGGTCTTGGAAACTAGAACAACTACAAGGTTATAACAAGAAAGTTGGTCTGCTGTCATGTTTCATCAAACCTCAACAGATTCCTAACTCACCTTCCTCAAAAGTTGTTGAGGTTGTGAAAAAAAGTGCTGTTAGCTTTAACATCCATTTAGCTAGCTGGATTGTTGGCAACCACAAAACTGGGGAATTACTTTAGCAAGTCAATCAGAAAGAACAAAAGCCTTTTCTGCCAAAGGTGAGATAGAGAAAATGAAACTTGAGAGATTCATGCTGCAGAGAATTGACTAATGAGTTGCTGGAGGTGGACTGGTTTTCTCAGTCATATCACACAAAACCAAGAACTGGACATGCTAATATGTAAGGAAGTGACATGCAAAATCCACACTGCTACTCTTGCTACTTATTAACTGTCCCAATAAAATGCACATACAAATACTCTTAAAAATTCAGCTTAGAACATGAACACAAAAACCTTCCAGGAAGCAAATTTCAAGTGCGTCAGCTACTTTGCACCGGTTGCACACAACAATACATTCTTAGTCCGTAATAAACGTGCACTTACTTCCTCCTCTACCTTGCATTTAATGCAAGGGTGTGAGGTTATCACACAGTTATCAATGTAATTAATAAGCTGTAAATTCAAATACTGAAGAGTAAGCTAGAGTTCTGAACAAGGGAACAGCACTGCTACAAAATAATTAAGGACCGCCTCATTTGAAAGCACAGTACTACATTTAAAACTTTAACAATGTTAGAGTCCTTTCTTCTAAGGCAGCATTAAGCACACAGCTTACATATATCCATATGTATACAACAGTGACCAGTAGCAACACTTACCATAAGTTTGTCAGAAAAAGGCTGCCACACCAGCTTTCATCAATCAGGAGCACACAACTGTCCTTCCCACAATTTGAAGCATCTTACACAAATTCTCAAAAATTCTGAACATCCAGTAACCTAGCAAATTAGCAATCTGGCACCCTCTGTTTCTGTCTTTTCTACATTCATCAATATTAATTCCACAATAATGCAATACAAGGAAATATTTTGTAGCACAATTCTGAGAACTCTAGGCCTACCCATTCTGTTTTCGAACATACATTTTAAGTGCACTTAGGAGTTACTTACTGAGCTCCCCTTGGTAGTTCCATAACAAAGAATAAGTTTTCGGTAATTGTAGATACGAACTTCTGAAAAAACGTTTAAGTGGTTGGGTATGTCTTTGAAGAGAGAAGAGAAAAGAGTTAGCGTGAAAAAAACATAGTAATCTGCAAACACATCATTTTAATGAAAGGAGATGATTTCTGTACCTGGTAAGGATCGTGCAAACTCCAGGACACATTCATACAGCCGAGCAATACTGTTCCAGTCATTAAGGAACATCTCAACAACTTTGCGACCTCCAACTGGTTCAGATAACTGGTTTTCATACGTCAGGTAAACATGACGGGTTGGTCCTGCAGTGTTAGGAGATGGTAAATACTAATTAAACTAGTGGTTCCTAAACTGTGGTTTACAGACTGTGAGTGAACTGTGGCAAGTGACCAGGAAGCATATTTAAATAATAAAAGTGCATCAACTCAGTGGTCAAGATTTTTATTCAGGTGCACTGTGGTTTATTAGAAATCTTGAGAGCAGACAGTTGTCCAGTAACACCAAAACATTAGAACTACTGGAACAGACAACGTAAACCACAAAGAAACAAAATTTACCAGTCTTCCTAAATAAAATTTACCTTGCTCCCTGGATGAAGTGCTATTAAGTGGACAGTTCGCAAACACCAGCTCAGCCACCCACGTGCGATTATTTCTACCTTGTAATCGGAAAGTGCAATCAAGAAGAGATCGGTCCAGAGCCTTCTGCGTTTCCTCGTTTACACCTTTACAGGGAGGAATTCTATTCACGAAGAAAAAAGATCTCAATTATACACAGTACAGTTCCAAAACTAAAAATACTACCTTCCAACATTTCCTGAAGGACTTCTAAGTCTGGACATGAAAGAATGAACAAAACAACAGCTAAGATAGCTGGACTGCACAGTGAAATATCTTATTCCTCTTCAAGGACTGTAATAAGTGTGATACACAAGCACTCTGATTTAAGACCAATTTTTATATGGATTCAACACCTGCAAATTACAAACTGTTAAGGGATCCGTTGAATTGCCCTGATCTGGTGAAAGTAAGAGCACACTGATATAAAGCTTTTATACAGAGAAACAAGGCAAAAAAGATGAAAATAAATAAGTTCTGTGGCAACCTGAATTCATAAATCAGTTCGCCTTCTAGAACAAGCTCACTCTAAATGCAATGAACAAGCTGGCAGTTATCTTAGTGCCCACTGATTTATTCATATCCCAAAGTGAGAATTGAGCTCAGGGGACAGACTAAATAAAGCTTAAGTAAAAACATGCTGAACTTTTTCAAATCCTTTGAGAGTCTATCCAGAAACTTCATGTACCACCCTTAATTTCAGCTCACAAGTTCTCAGTACTTCTCTGCTCATACGCAAAGTTAAAAAGGTAGGTCCTGATGCATTTAGAGACTGATGCCTTTATATCACTGTACATTTCTGCAGCATAAAAGAAGTTAAGAAGGTTTTACTCTAAAAGGTGTCTTTGGGGTTTTTTAAAATGTTTTAAACTGATATAATCTGTTTTACTTCATAACACAATCCAAAGTTTAATTGGTGAGGCTTCAAGAAGTGTGAAAAACTGGATGGACTGCCAGGTGGAAAGCACTGTGGTCAATAGTTGCAGGTCTAATTAGTGGCTGGCATTCCTCGGGGTTAATGCAGAGGCCAATACTATTTAACAATTTCAGTAACCTACGTGATGCAAAGGAATAGCAAGTTTGCAGATGACACCAACTGAAGGGAGCACTTAACATGCTGGAGGACAGGGCTGCCATTCAGAGAGACCTCAGTTGGCTGGAGGAATGAGTTAACAGGAACCTCATGAAGTTCAACGAAAACAAAYGCAAAGTCCTGCACTTGGGCCTAAATAACCTCAAGCAACAGCACAGGGTGGGGACTGACTGGCTGGGTAACAGCTCTGCAGAAAAAGAACTTGGGGGTCTGGGAGACAGACTGAACAGGAGTCAGCAGCATGCCCTTGCAGCAATGGCAGACCACTGCATCCTGGGCTGTATTAGCCAGGCAATCAAGTGACTACTCCCCTCTAGTCAGCATTTGAGATCGGTGCACCCAGGGAGGGCACAAAAACCCTTGGAGATCGGAAAATGCAGCAGATCAGCCCTGCTTTGAGCAGAAGGTTGGACCAGATGACCTCCACAGCTCCCTTCCTCTCTTAAATTACTACACGATTCTCAGATGTTTTCTCTACAAGCTTTTTACCATGCAATTGTCTTTTCTGGGATTCCTTGCATTTTCCTCTGCAGTATCACATACTGGTAATTGTCAACATATGGAGTATGTAGGCCTCTGATCTGATCTAAAATTGCAACTACATGTTCATGAATCATCACCATATCTTCCTTAGCACTGCCTGGATTTTAGGATTGAGGACTGTCAGACTGTTTTCAGAGCTCCAAGTTTAGGCTAATGAAGGAAACAAATTATAGTTGGCTCTGTCTCTACTCTTATTTTCCTCTTTCTCCAGCACTGCTTCACATGAGAGTGCAAGACACACAATAATTAAAAAAACCCAAACAATCAAAAAACCCAAACCCAAAAATCCCCCCCGGCCCCAATATTTTTAGTGTTACTCTCCAAACAATCCTTTTTTTCCTCTCAAGCCTACATACAGTAATAAATTGAAACACAGGAGCATATCCTCTTACTTTAATAAACGTATTGCATGGCTGAAGCCATCTCCTTCTACTTGTACTCCTTGGTGAGGAATGTCCATATTAGATAACTAAGAATGAACAAGAAAAATGTTATCCCAAGCAAAAAGTCAAGCAAAATAACTAACTTTTTCAAGGATTTTTTTTTTTTCCCCTAAGGGTGACAGATGTTTCACATCCTCAAGCACTGGAAAGCCAAAAAACAGTCTCTGCAAATCTGGTATAAAGTTGTCTCCCACCCCCTCCCACAAGTGTGTCTTTCATCCTCTCATTTTCCCTTTTCCCTCAACTTTTCAAGCCTTTTGTAGTGCTTGGTGTTAGAGAACCAGCTACAACAAGACTAGAGCAAACCAGTGTAGAACATCAGTCAGCCGGGCTCAGCTGGCAGGGGAACTCCAAAGTGAACACATAACCACAAGTTTGCCAAATAGTCGCATCTAGACAAGAGAATCAGGACTAGTAGAGGGGAAGAAGGAAACAAAATATTTCTTAATACATACCTCCATACGAAGCCCTATAAATGGCATATTTGTATCACACATGGCTACAATATGAGCTAGCACTTTATTGAAGGCACACATTTCTCCCGACCGTTTTGGTTTCTTAGGTTCTATGGAACATGGATCACCAGATAACTAGAATTAAAATAAAGACAAATGTACTTGCACATTTGGAGTAAGCATTTTGAAAAGATGTCAGAGAATAATCTCATTCATCCAAGTTTTAAATGAATCACACCCTGAGCACAAACTCCTGAAAGAATCTGGTCCACTTCAGGACTAAAGCAATTCAGTTAAAGTAATTTCATAATCACCTCCTTCCTTAAAACACTATTTACATATCACTAAAGCATGTCAGCCTGACCCCAAGAAGTAACTCCTATCAGCCCCTGCAAGTCTTTCAAAGACTACACCTATGCGGCACAAAGCATATCACGCAGATACCAGTGCTCTGTGTATACAAAGCTACTCTAGCTACTTCAGCAGAGTGCTCTGCCTTGGCTCTTTAGAACAGCTGAGAAGGCCTGGCATGAATTAAAAGACAACTGTTACAAAACAGTTTCCCAACATCTCCCTAGGGAAGCAGTCCAGAGAACCAAGCTGCAATACAAGTAAGATGTCAGCCATACAAACTTTTGAAACAACACTACTAAAGCTGGTATTGATGCTCAAAACGTGTTTAGCTTTCACGCTCTGTAACTAGCTTGATGGCTTTTGAAGCACATACCTTGCGCTTGACACCACTTTTCATTTGTTTCCCACTTTTTGTGTCTAGTACCAACTCTTCAATGTTTGGTTTGAACTGCTGTAGTAAAAGTGCAGTAGCAGGGCTGTCATCTCCTTCAGCATAGCTCACAGAGAGAAAATGGTACTTATACTCTAGTTCTGTGGGGTTGCCAGGAACATCAAACATCTCTACAACCTATATTGAAACAAAACAACAAATTGAGAAGACCCTCAAGCTAAGAATATGCCTACATCAGCTCCTATCCTCCCCCCCTCAAAGAAAAGACATTAGTCTTTTTCAAGATACTAATAATGTGGCTAGGAAAGGGATCCAAGAAGAGAAGGAAGACTAAACTTTTAGGAAACAGAGAATGGGAAGGTTGCCGAGTAATAAACCTTTAGGTCCTCTCCGCTCTATGCTTAACAAACCCACTGAATGAGAGAAGGGAGGGAGAGGGAAGAGTTGAGGATTACATCAATCACTCGGTTCCTAATGTTAGAGTTAACAGCACAAACTGTCTGGTATATCCATGCCTGGGAGCAAAAGATAGAAGCATTTTTCAGTTACTTACAATGTAGTACTGTGGAAGGCGAGTGAGTTTGATAAACAATTTGTGTTTGGAAAGGTTTCCCACTGGATGGCTAGCATAATTAGCTAGTTGAAGAGTTTCACTGCTCACTGTAGGTAGATGTTTTATAGACTGTTTGCAACGTTGCTGTCCAAGCCAGAACCTTGCATTGAAATAAAGGTATTAGTACCCTGACACTGTTTTAAATTATTCTAGTATACTGCTGTTTAGAGCATAGTGTCAAATTAAGAATCAGTCATATTCTAAGTCAACATCTATCATTGCTGCACAAGTTATACGCAGAAAATCACACAGAAAATTTCGTGAGTTTATATTTTGTTATTACTATCTTTACATATTGTCTTCAGTTTGAGTAACAGACAGCTGTTAATTTAGGAAGAAAATCCCTGAAATTATTTGCTGAAGGAATAAATAAATAAATTTTTATACACCACAATATAAAATTACAATATAAAAAARGAAGGGACAAATTAAAAAACATGCAGATTACAGTTATTTTACAATTTGGAATCTTCGATTATTTTTTGGTATAGAAAAGAAAATCTTTGCTCCCATATGCTGGTAAGCAATACAGTAAAAAAAGTCACCAAAGTTGGATTAACATCACTATGGATTATGTTATAAACAAACTCATTCAACTGAGTAAGTTTGGACGTGAAGAACCACATGCAAGACACCAAATTTATTCTAATGTTTGGAATTAAACTTGTTCTACTCCAAAGGACTTTGGCTATAGTGGCAAGGCCAGAAAGCCTAGCTAGGCTTGTGTGCTGGTTTTGGCTAGGATAGAGTTAATTTTCTTCATAGTAGCTAGTATGGGGCTATGTTTTGGATTTGTGCTGGAAACAGTGTTGATAACACAGGGATGTTTTAGTTACTGCTGAGTTGTGCTTACACAGAGTCAAGGCCTTTTCTGCTTCTCACCCTGCCCCACCAGCAAGTAGGCTGGGGGTGCACAAGAACCGGAGGAGGGGACACAGCCAGGACAGCTGACCTCAACTGACCAAAGGGATATGTGATGTCATGCTCAGCATATAAAGCTGGGGGAAGAAGAACGAAGGAGTGACATTCGGAGTGATGGTATTTGTCTTCCCAAGTAACCGTTACGCGTGACGGAGCCCTGCTTTCCTGGAGATGGCTGAACACCTGCCTGTCATTGGGAAGTAGTGAACACACTCCTTGATTTGCTTTGCTTGTGTTTGGCTTTTGCTTTCCCTATTAAACTGTCTTTACCTCAACCCACGAGTTTTCTCACTCTTACTCTTCCGATTCTCTCCCCCATCTCACTGGGGGGAAGTGAGCGAGCAGCTGCGTGGTACTTAGTTGCCAGCTGGGGTTAAGCCACGACAGCTTGAAAGGGGCTCAGAAATGTGTGGCTTGGTTTTTCAGTCAAACTTCCACTGAAAACAGCAATGGAAAGTGTGGGTGCTCAGCATCTCTCCATCACGACACACCATGTTTATTCTCGTAGATACATGTTAGATATAGCTGTCCTAAAAGACATTTCGAGGGACTGCCTAGCTTCCTCAAAAACTGCAGCACTAGCCAAGCCATTATCTCGAGTACATTATTTATAACAAAGGGAGGTTGATTAGTTTCTCCAGGGTGCCAGTGCTTCCTGCGTCATCATGCTTCTTTTAGAAGCAACATTTCTCAAATAGAGGTTTCACCCTGCAATTAGCTCAGAGTACTGGGAATTTCCAAAACGACAGAGCAGGTGGAACTTGGTTTTCATGCAGATGCAAACTGTATTTGTATTATTTGCTACAACCTCTTATGGGAGCCAAATGTATCTTGTGCCTAAATCTCAGGGCTTTATGGAGGGAAGATTAGAGGGCTGAAGTGTTAGAAGATAAACAGATATTATTTAAATCATCCTAGGCCACTTCCTGGTTTTCCCTCAGTTGTGAGAAGGGAGATAGTTCTTGATGAGAAACAAGCAGAGTTCAGCTGTAGAAACAGAGCGGAATAAAGGACATAGAAAATGAACACAAAATGAGATCCTCAGGAAGCAAGTGGTCTGCTACTGACTTAAAGTGAAAAGACTTCATGCAGATTGTGCACATAGCAATGCATGAGGCTACATGTAAGGAGGCAGACTAAAGGAGGACTATGGAATCAACTCCAAGCAAAAGCAGAATTTCCTCCACCCATTTAGAGGAGATGGCAAATTACTCAGTTGCTTAGAACAGGGAGAAAGTATATTCCCTACCATGGTAAAACACAAAGCCATGCAAGTGTGATCATCCAAAATACAAATATGGTGATTTATTCTATGCAAACTAAGTGAATCATTCAAGTCTCTTACTTGAGCTGCTGGAGCCAAGGAATGATACGCTTCATATCATCATTAACAGACTTCTCTATGTCATCGAGTGTCAGTTGATCTACAAGAACATTAGGTGAGTGAATGGTCTTAACATCTGCTCTTCAAACAAAATTTTGACCTTTTAATGAAAGTGTCTCATCTAATTTAACAAACAATTAATCACAGAATCATAGAACAGCCCAGGTTGGAAGGGACCTCAAAAGATCATCTGGTCCAACCTTTCATGGGAAAGGGAGCCTAGATGAGATTATCTAACACCCTGTCCAATTGCATCTTGAAAACCTCCAGTGATGGGGACTCCAGCACGTCCCTGGGGGGGTTGTTCCAGTGACTGATTGTTTTCACTGTAAAAAACTTCTTTCTTATATTGAGATGAAACCTATCCTGGTGCAACTTGTAATTGTTGCCCCTTGTCTTCTCCATGTGGCTCATTGTGAAGAGAGAGATTAAGATACACAACGAATGATCCATAATGCTTGTAAAACCACAGCAGTATGCTATTAGGCAAATAAACTAAAAGAACTCAGTTCTTTTCTTAAGTAATCTGAAACCTGAAGTTAAGACTTGAACAGTAACTCAAGATGTATAAGGTCACATAATACAATTATTAATCAGGTCCACATGAAATGACTGCATCCATTAACAGCACAACCCAGGAATTATAAGTCATAAAGAACATGCATTGCAATGATGCCTAACAATATTTAGTCTTTTGTCCTCTTAAAATATACCTAACTGAACTGTGACTCTTAAGCACAAAGATCCACTTCTCTGTTCCTCAAACTCAAATACCTAGATGATGACCCAAGTGCAGTGTTCATTTGCATTACTCTTATTTACTTACAGAATTTTGCAGCTTTGACAGAATTGTTCACAAAAAATTACCTCACAATGCAGGATTCTTGCAAGATATTAAATACAACCTGGTTTTGCACCTACTTACCAACACCATACAGCATCAGTTGAAACATTCCAGAGTGGAGATCAACAAATACATGTAGGCACTCCGATCGACCACATGGTTCCAAAATTGGAATTACGAGAGTTGGAAGAGCCGTCTCAATGAATGCTAAACAAAAATTGATGTTAATAATTTGACACAAGATTCAAGCTTATCATATTAGAACTTAGCCCATTATAATCACAAAACCTGTTTGTTTTTATAGAAGCAATCTTCACTTGCACATTATTATACTGTTAACATAAAGAGGGAATTGAATATAAGAATTTTTCTGTGAAAATAGTGCTAGTAACAAATCAACGAGAAAAGACAGACCAAATTTGAAGGAGATTATTAATCCTTGAATATCTTTTAACTCACTGCTTCACAATTACAAGCTCAATTTGAATCTCAATAGTTTCAACAACAGTTTAAGCAGAGTCATCCAAAGCTAGCTCAAGAGAGTGAAGGATTTGCTTTCAGTTCTGAACACATACAAGTTTTACAGTAGACCACTTTTAACCCTTCAACCCAGACTATAATGTTCTACCAGCTTCATCTATTATACTACATTTAGAGGTATGAGTATCTTACAGTTATCAATGCAGAATAATTTAAAGCTAAGTCTTGTTAATTCTGAACACATCTCCCTTTATTTCTTCATATTTTTAATTTAAATTAATGAAAACAAGAAACACCAAGAAAAAAGGAAACCATTCCTAGGTGCAAATGGAAATTAACTTGAAACAAGCTTCAGTAGAAAACACATACAATTGTCATTAACGTTGTAGCTCTTAAGAATGGCTTTCAGCTCCTGGAGTTTTTGATGAGATCTTGCATGGACACTGTCTATTAGGAGTTTTTCTATTGATAGGTGGTCAATCTGTAGAAAAGGAATGTACCTGAGCAAGTTCAAATTTGATGTGTAGACTTTATGCATTAGCACACTGGAACAAAGCTACATAACTTAATAAAACAATCACTTAAGAAAGAATTTGCTCAGAAGTGTGGTGAACCAAATGAATTATTAACTTAAGTATTTGGATCACTATAAAATACAACAAACTAACATAAGATTCTGTCTGTGCAGCAGGCAGTGGGACGGTTTTTGAGAGAAGACTACAAGAAAATGTAAAAGAAAAGAAGTTTCACAAACTATGCTGTTACCACTCCCTGTGCAGACCTACTTGTTCTGGATCAAGGACAGAGTATTTTCCATGCATGCACCCGTTTATAACTAGCTTAAGCTAAGGAAAAAAAACCCCAAAACAAAACACAAAACCACCCAAAACAACACTCTATTAGAATACGGTTGCCTCTACACAAACACATATGTAGCTGTAGCATGAAATACAACACACTAGTTTGACTCCTGTTAACGGGGTAACAATGCAGTCAGTGAAGATGCAGTGGCAGACAGTGAATATGAGCAACCCTACTGAACCCAGGAGTGGCTAGAGGTTTGTTGTGCTGCCAGCGCTGAAGCTTATGCCACCACTTATATTAACTGTAGCTTACTTGTGCAACCTAAATAAAAGCATTTGCATTTATATTCATTCACATTACAGTCATATTATTTACATATTTTGCATAAGCAAAGCTACAGATTACTGCAAAATCTTTTTCTAGTTAACCTCACATTGCTTTGAAAACTGTTCAAGGTGAATTAAACTCAAATTTTATTCTAGCATAAGAGATAAATGCAGAAGAGGTTTATACCAGGACAGAATTATACCGAATTTCAGTACATGCCTTCGTATATACCAGAATGACCTTCCCCTAAAGACTAGCCTTCCAAGACAAGGCCTTAAAAATCAAGTGTTTATCCATCCACAAGAGCATTTCAACTCAGCAGCTTCTATGAGTTAAATCTTCCTCACAAATAAGTGACTACAGGTTCTATAGCTACATCCAATTTTCAGTAGGTTAATGTATAATAACCTGCTTAGACAAAGATATTTGTTCGTGCCACTGTTTTATATAGTATCTTAAATAAACAGAAACATAGTGTGATATCTACGTCATTACAGCTGAGATCATTATTCAAACACTAGAACAGCAGTGTATATACCACAGCTGATAAATTTTTTAAGCTCAGAGCAAGTAGTTATAAAGGGAGTCAGCATTAACTTTGATAAATCTCAAATTTACAATGGCCTCATATCTTAATCTACAGCCTGTAGACCTGATTCAGTGAGCTTAGATTGCGTCAGCTCCAGGGGAACTTCAGCAGATATTCTAGATAAAGCACATTTTCCTGGATTTAGGCATAAATACAGTATCTTCACTAAATTAACTATATATTTAGTAGCCTAAATATGCTAATTTAGGCTATTAAATGAGTAAATTTAGTATATATTTACTATACTAATAGTAGAATTTCTACTCTAGAAATAGAGTAGAAGGCTACTATGCTCCACTAAGTTTCCCACATTCCTCTGTTGCCCAAACATATGAAGTTCTTAACATTCACCATATAGAGACTTGTCTGTCAGACTTGGTAAACAAGATGGGCCAAAAGGCTCAAATACAAAGTATGTACAGTAGGTGAAGGCTATCATCAGTAGAAGGTTCTGTAAGTCAGGTGAAGAATCTGAGCTGGAGTTTTTCCCTGTGGAAAAACTGTACTGAAAGGTTGAAAACTACACCATTCACTCCAGTTTATTAACTCTCTTAAAAAACCCAAACACTGTAAGAAATAATGACAAACACACATCCTGATCTATCACAGCCAGACTTGCTAAGGAACTTACAGAAGACTTCCTATAAAACCTAGAACGCAGTTTCTCTTAGGTATCATTAACAAAGACCTTTAACCTTTGCCTGTCGGAAAAGGACCTGGTGGTGCTGGTTGACAGCCAGCTGAATATGAGCCAGCAGTGTGCTCAGGTGGCCAAGAAGGCCAACGGCATCCTGGCCTGTATCAGAAATAGTGCGGCCAGCAGGAGTAGGGAAGTGATCGTGCCCCTGTACTCAGCACTGGTGAGGCCCCACCTCGAATACTGTGTTCAGTTTTGGGCCCCTCACTACAACAGGGACATTGAGGTGCTGGAGCGTGTCCAGAGGAGGGCAATGAAGCTGGTGAAGGGTCTGGAGAACAAGTCTTATGAGGTACGGCTGAGGGAACTGGGACTGGTTAGCCTGGAGAAGAGGAGGCTGAGGGGAGACCTTATCGCGGCTCTACAACTACCTGAAAGGAGGTTGCAGAGAGGTGGGTGTTGGTCTCTTCTCCCAAGTAACTAGCGATAGGACGAGAGGAAATGGCCTCAAGTTGCGCCAGGGGAGGTTTAGATTGGACATTAGGAAAAATTTCTTTACTGCAAGAGTGGTTAAACATTGGAAGAGGCTGCCCAGGGAAGTGGTGGAGTCACCATCCCTGGAAGTATTTAAAAGACGTGTAGATGAGGCGCTTAGGGACATGGTTTAGTGGGCACGGTGGTGTTGGGTTGACGGTTGGACTCGATGATCTTAGAGGTCTTTTCCAACCTTAATGATTCTATGATCTAGAATTATCACCAGTGAAGCCTTATCCAAGTAGGAAGTTGACTGCAGTTACTCATTTTGGATCATTTCAACAATCCCACCTTTAACATATGGGAATTTGAACAATACAAAGGCACATTCAAATAGGCCACATAACATAATCTGGTTAGTGATAATGTAAAACCAAGCTTCACCTAACACTCGTAACAAGCAAACCACATTAGCTCTTTTGCACAAGATTTCCAAATCATAATGTAAGATTTTCTAAAGTGAATAGCACTGCTGGGTAGCGAACTCAAGCAGCATGAGGAAGCTGATTTTCAGGAGAAGTTTACACAGCATCTCCAAGACAGGAAAGGGAAGAACTGATTCTCTATAAAGCATTTCAAGCCAAACACTAAACATGACTGAAGCTTTGCTGTTGTTTCCCCCCAGCCGCAGCATTCTGTCTCATAATGGTATATAATGCACTGTAAAGTAGGTGTAATTTTTAAGATGAACTCAAGGCCAATAATTTGTAACAACAATTTTAGGTGCCAACATAAACACACCACAACCTAGAGTAACTGCTGACTAGAAATCTTAGAAACAGCTCTTTAAATAGAATCAAAGTGAAACAAACTGACAATGCAAAGCATTTAAGATTTTGATTTATAAAACTAGATGCCTACTGCAAAGCAAACCTTTACCTTCATGGCTCTTTCCATCAGTTTGGAATCACAGGCTGGCAGTGGAGGCTCATGAGATATTTGTAAGGGTTTTGAGACATCAGTCTCGTCAATCTTAATAGTGACCTTATGAACAGACGCGGTCCCTGTTTTCCTGCCAAGCACCTGTTGACTTAAAATAAAGAGAATAATTAAACCATGTAACTGGAATAGCAGAAAATATGCTTTTCGATAGCTAATCCTTGATTCTGAGAGTTCTGCATAAAAATAACATGATGTCAGCTGAACTGAAAAAAAGCATTTGTTTTAGTTTACATTTTAATGCAGAACTGTTGGTAAACTATAACTACATAAAGAAGTTTTAGATGCCTGCAAATTCAACACAGAATCAGAAGAGCATTTTTAAAATTTTACCTAGTGCAACTCAAGCAATAAATATAGTGAAAGACTGACAAAGTATTGTCTAATTCATTTATTGAGTTAGATATCCACATAAATACAAGCTGATTTATGACTGTACCCATTATTCTCCTGTACATTAATGTACATCCCTCACTTCTTTGCAAGTCAAGCAACATGTTTAGGTACTTAATTACAAGAATTTAGGAGTCTCACATCAAAAAGAAAGTACAATTCTGAAAATTCTGGCTCAAGCTTAGTAAATGAAAACCCTCCTATTATTTCATTTATTAACAGCCCTCTTAAAATTAACTTACTTCCAAACAGAGAGCGAGAGACATTTCCCTGCATGATATCGCTCCACTTGCACAAGGTCACCCCAGCGCTCTCGAATCAGCATTAGTGTTTGTGAATGCAAGACTTCCAACTGAAGTGCTAAGCAGAAGGAGTCTAACGAACGGAGTTAAGAAAATATAAGACCTCCAAAGAGTCTGTACACTACATAAATCTGTTTCTGTACACTACATAAATCCATTTGTCACAAAAGTCAGACAAGATGCTGTCTGAAAACACACTAATGTACTAATCCAGAGATAAAGACATATAAACAGCATCAAATTTTTCTCAAAGTTTTTTTTGCTTTTTTTTAAACTCTTATCTAGGGCAGAGTCTTAGACAAGAGTGTCACAATAGGTTTGTTTTATAGATTTTAACTCTGATCATTTTTTAGGGAAAAAAAGATTGCTAACAAAGAAATTCAATTCACCCTATAGTTACCACTAACCCCGTCTTCCATGGTCACCCTAAAATAACATGATTCTATTTGTTTCTGCAGAAACTGTTTCACTGAAAACCATTTCACATCGTCAAGCAATTTGCCCTTTGCACGTAGAAAGTCACTGCACTACTTCCTGCACATGCTATATCCCATTTTATTATTCACACAGGTGCAATACAGTTAACACACCATCATCACCTTACTGCTGTTCTTGGTAATAAGAATTGTCAGCTCCCATACCTTCTAAGTCAGCACTGTATTCTATCTCTGAAAATAGCACATGCAGCCAGCTGCTGCTGCACTGACTTACCACACAACCTGCTGTCTTGTGTACCTCACCTTTACCTTTGCAGATTAAGTGTGTAAAATCAAATTTTACATGCTGGCATGTGAGAATAACTGTTTCCAAGGCCGCCATTTTTACTCCACGTCCAGACGTTTCCCCCTAGCTTAATAGGGAATCCACCTTTCTTGACCTCCACCTACTAGGAAGAGCAAGGCTACATTACACAGCTTATTCAGAAGCAACTTTCAGAAGGATACGCAGACAGCTGTACATGTCCTGAAGCGGCTTTTCATCAGCAAACAGCCGTGACTGGACCAACTGATGGATGAAGTTGATCTGCATGCTGTGAACCAAGGCTCGACCATCTTTTGTGAATTAAAAATAATTCACATTAGGCATCAGGAAAATAGGTATTTAAAATAATTAAATAAAATAATAAATTAAAAAGAAAAAAAGATACAACTGTACCGAGCAATTTCCATACCAGAATTTCTAACAAAATAACAAAATCCTTGGTTTAATCTGGAAATTTCAGTCAGCCTACTACACTGTCACAGTCTACCATTGTTAAGGTATCAAAAGCATATAGAGCAAGGTGAAAACAGGACAAGTATATACAGCTTCATTATCTTAATTGTGGTAAGACCCTGTATAAACAAGATCTATACAGCATCAGAGATGAACATCATGTTAAAAAGAAAGTGTAAAGGTTTGATTTTTTTTACCACCAGTTTCCTTGTCTTCAACCAAAATTTCCAGTTTGAGAAGGCGCCAGGGGATGTCAGGGTCATCACCCATCACTGTCAAGGTGGCCTCAAACTCACCCTCAACTCGGAACTTCACACGGCCATTGGCTACGGAAGAAAAAAATGTTCACTCAGTCTCCTAAGATGCCTCAAAATATCAGTGTGGTAGCTCCTGGCACTCACAATGGATTACTTCCCTACAGTTTCTGCTCTGTTGCATATGTTTCTGTGCAACTCTGAAGACTTCACAGTTGCTTCTGCAACAGAACCAGTGTCAATAAACATCATGGACAGACGTCCCAAGCTGTCCTGAGCAGCAGTACTTTAGTCAAGATAATTTGTTAACACTTGTGCTACTATAATACAGAGTAACATTCAGCTGACAACCAGCCTGACAAGTTACACAAACAAAACATCTAGCTTAATTTTTCTAATTCTTTGCTATATCAACAATGAATACTTCAGTCAATATTCAAAAGAGGTTCAGAATGTGATCTCAGCCCAGGCTGAAATCTAGTCCTGGAAACACATCTCACTGCAAACCATTTATTTAACATTAAAATATTATAACTCCATTTTCATGTGAGGAAGATAATCTTTTGCATAATTCATATATATGCACACAAGCAAAGATTACGTCCACTATTTATCTAATTGACATATATATCCTCACACCTTTGGGAACACTGCTATCAGTTTCAAGAACTGGGAACAAAGACTGTCAAAACTATGTAAGCAAGGTCATAAAGAGAATGAGTGGCAGAGCAAACAATTTAGTACAAGTCCTTATTATAAACTGTGGGTCAACCTTCTTCTCAATCACTTAACAAAATATGCCATATACCTTTACAATTATAGACATATAGAAATATTTCTATAGAAATTTTAATCATTTTAACTCATGAAGTTTCATTTTCAAAAGCATCCCACACATGCTCTTAAAACAAACCAACGCCCAAACCAGAAACTAACAGTCATTGAAATGTTTAGTTAACTGAAAAACCTGAAGAGCTCAGACATATATCAATTTATACTTCCGTTAGACAAAAACAGCTCTAATACTGATATTGCAAGCGTTCACATAGGGACCAGTGAAAACTAAGATTTTTCAGAAACATCTTTGATCTAGGTCTGTGGGGTATGGTTTACACAGGGCTAACCGTGTCTTAGTTAAAAGCATGGACTAGGTCCATTCCAGTCCTATTCTCTGCAATTCTGCAATAACCTAGTCCAGTTTATAGCCATCCTTCCTGTAAAAAAGGTTGTCTTAATGTCTACCACTACTTGGCTAAATGAAAACAGAGATCTGAAAACATATTAAGAGATCTGGCACTGCAGTGAGCCACAGAACAAAAGGCATGCATAAATATGAACAGATCCTATGCATGAATAGCAAAACAGATTAAAAAAGCAACATTAGAGTGACTTGTTTAAGCTAAAGTTCAAAGAGTTTCTACAGAAAGACCTAACAGTTTAATTAAATTGCATTTAAAAATTAACTTAAGGTAAAGCAGTTACATTGTTAGGCCTAAAACTCTTTCATAACGCATTTGCTGAAAGAGCAAGACAATGTCTACAACCTTTTGCCGTTACCTGCACAGGATTTCTTCTTGAAAGCAAGTAATATTTCAGCAATATCATCAGTGCCCTCATTTTTCAAAAGGGGAAAAGACATATTTTGATGTCCTGTCCAGAGACAGGATCCCAGTCTTAATAGATTAAGCATGTCTAATAGTCTCACTTAAGCTATCTTTTAGCTTTGCTTTAGCACTAAAGCAACACTTTTAAATCAGCCTGCAATAACATATTCTTCAAAAAGTAATTCCAGTTCTTACCAACTGTAAGATTTGCCAGCTGTGGAGGGAGATCTGTGGTCACTAGTCGATGTCGAAGAATCTGGTTTAGCTGATGAAGTGTGGTTTGCTTCTCACTCTTTGTTATTGGGTCAGGAGGGATTATTTTATCCTGTAAAAATAAACACAAACAAGTCTAGGTATCTCAAACATGTATAATACATTGACAATAGGAATGGTGAAAACTAACCAGACTAGAAGTCTGAAAAATATAACTGCAACAGGCCATTACACACGAGCAAAGTTTTATATCTTACATTCAGATTTGTTTTCTAGTTGATTACATTTTACCTGAGACTGACCACTGAATAAAATTGCTCAACTTGGATCAGTTAAATAAATTCAGGGCCTTACATCAGGCTAAACTTGTTTTTAAATACTAAGATTTGAAAGCCGATCCTTATCTGTAGCTATAGATCTAAGTCACAGGTACTACTGTTTATGTTACTTCACAAAATCCTGTTATTCTGCATTTTAACAGTAAGAAAAGGCAGCAACATTAGAGAGTGCTGTATTTCAGTACATTTCCAAACACAGGCAAAACCTCTAAGAACAACAGATGTCAGTATCCCCTTTTCACACTTCATTTTTCTAGGATGGTGGCTTAGCATGTGAAAATACTTGAAGAACCAAGGAAGAAGAGTTGTTACTATACTCATCCTAGAGCAGAACTAGTTTAAATGGAAAGAATGTTTTACTGGGAAAGCATAACTTGTTCAAATAGGAAGCGCTCTGCATGAGAAACTGACACTACAGAGACTTGGCACTAGGCCTGTATTAAACTACAGTTCCATTTGCACATAGACAATTAGTTTCATTAACACGCATTTGATACTGTACCGGGGATTCCCCCCCCACCCCAGACATATGGCAGCATTATTTACCCTAATGCAGGTAGGCAGACGTGGGTATGATCCAGTTGTCAGAACATCAATAGCATACGGGATAGCAAAACTAGGTAGACGAGCGTGAACCAAAGCATCTCTAGCTAGCGATGCCAGACGATCAGCAGTGTCCACAAACAGAATGGCTTGCTGATCTAAAAAACTTGATATCATCTGTAGAGGACAAGGAGGGGGAGAAGAAAAAAAAAAAAAAGAAGAAAAGATATGCATCCAAAAAATGCACAAATCAATGCCCCTTTATATTCAGTTCATCTAGTGCACATGACTGAGACGATTTCATCTGTCACTTCCAATTCAAGTAATCACATCTATAAAACAAAGAAAGAATGAATATTCTGGCCATTTCTTACACTCGTATGCAAGGACGCTTTAAATCTGCATGCCATTTCTGACGCTGTGGAGGATCTGTAAAGCCTCACAGCTCTTTATCTGATGATTGCTACTGGAATGCAACCATACTTGTTTGTAATCACTCGGGGCTTGTTTTTTGCAACATTCTGGACTTTATTCTTATTTAACCAAGAGCAGGATGAAAGTGATAATAAGAACTAACACACTGAGATCACCATCTTCCCTGTCCTATTACCTAACCCCAAAGCACTCCTGAAACTATGTGCAAACAAGCCTTTAATTTTTTGCCACTGATGAGTTTTTGGAAACATGAATTGTTAAAAGGCAAGATTATACAATTTCTAAATAGGAAGAAATGGGTTATAATTTAATATTAATTTGCCTATGAAATAGGCTTTTTTTTTTTTTAAACTTCTATAGTAAGGAGAAGTTAGGGTGTATCAAAATCCCATATCACTTAAAGATTATTGCATACCAAACTCTGTTGCTAACTTACCGCACATTTTTCCACCTTTCCAGCATTATTAGCCCATTTGACCAAGGCTAACAAACGAACAAACAGTTGACGAGTGCGACTTGCAAACTGCACTATTTCTATTTTTCTGGAAAAAAACAAATGTACATTAACCCAGTGCTCAGATATATAATAAAGCTGCAATTTAACTCTGTGCCAATAAAAAAAAGCTGTAAATGTAACTTCTAATTGTGTTAACGGAGGCAACACTAATATACGGCTTGTTTGCTTAGAACACGGAAAAAAAAAAAATAGCTCACTGTTCTGAATACCTAAATGCTAACAACATATGTGGATTCTAACCAACCGAGCCTGTCTGGGGAAACAAAAAAGCATACTCACGTGAATTAATCACTGATTTTAAGAGACGCAATTCCATATTGAACTCAACTGAATTATTTTATACCTTTTACAGGATTTCCCCAGGGCTTATGATTAAGTTTAAAGTAGACAAGGCAATATACCTAAGGGTACCGAACCTGGTAGTAACATTACACTGACATTCACTAAAGAAAAAAGAATCAGATACTAAACAAAATATCACTTTAGTAATTTTAAGACATCTTTACACAGTATGTTACAATATGCTACCATTTTGCCAGGAAATGGGGTGGTGGTGGGGAAGACCACAAAACCCCCCCACCTTTTTACTTTCTACCTACTTTACATTCCTGCCTCGCAAAGAAATTGGGATAAGGAGAAATTACTGATAGTCAATATTCCTCCTACTGTGCTTTGTATGAGATAGTCAAAATGAGGCAGTGTATTTTTGCATGTCTTAAGAGTTATTTTTTGTGAAAGAGAACGTAATAGGGGCACACCCAGATTTTCCCTCTTCATTACAGATCTACATTGTAGATGCATTAGACAAGACATGCAGATCTACAATGTAGATATGTAATACCATACACTCTGAAATACCATTTCATCTACTGTTTATAGAGGTTTTCCTCCCTTTCTACACATTCAATTCACTAATTTCACCATGGTTTTCTAGTTACTTTGAAAAAAAATAAAATCCAAGATGTTTTCCTGATAGGGTTTTCTAAAGTAACAAAAGCATTTGGACAAAAAGAACGTTAATCAGTGCAACAGATACTGGCCTCTACCAAACAGAAGCTGCACCTCCTTCTGATCCTAATCTGTAAAACACGTACTCATAATATAGATAGAGCCTGTTTCTGCTGAAAGTGTTTGGTGTAATGAGGTTAACTCTTTTGTGCGATACATAAAGCATAATCTGCCTGTAGCAGATGAACATTTAGGCCAGAAGCACAACTAATACCATCTGGTATATATGGTGTATAGCATTACATACTATAAACCTCATCCAAGAACTTGGGCATTAAGCCAATTAACTTCTCTGCATTCTAGAGCATATGTTTTAGAATGGCATTCAGCCTGATATTAAGATTTCAAGTGGTGGACAAGCTGCTATATGTACATACTGCTCTAATAGTAACTACACTATGAAAACAAGATGTTGAGAATTTTGCAAGATTCAGAAAAACTTTATGGGATTTGAAAGATGTCTACAGTGAGACTTCAGAAAGCCAGTAATCTCTCAGACAAACTCCATATAAAAGTTGCTAAAATCTAGTAGTTATGTCAATCAAACTTCTGTGGTGAAAACAGCATGATAGCAAGAAAAATTCAAACTGATGTTCTGTGACCAGAAATCAAAGGTAGACAAACCTCCCTCCCCAACCTCCCCAAAACCCAGAAAAAAGCACAGCAATTTAATAATGAAAGTTATTGATAGAACTAGACACAGTATTCCAGTAACTGTTCCCTTAATACCACATGTATGAAGTTACAGAAGACTTGTTACTTCTACTTGACAGAATCCTGCTTCCAGAACCACCACCATCATCCCCGAATGACAACTGTGTTGGGAATTCACATCCATCTACTTCTCTACTAAGAACCCAAAGTCTTTCAATTTTGCTGCGTTCCTTTGTCCTTCATTACAGATACAGGACCTTATGCTGGGCTGCACAAAAAATTTTATTCAAGGAAGATGAAACTTAAGGAAAGAGTACATTTACAAGGCCTATAAAAGCAAAGCAAAGCACATTAAAAATCTTTCCAATGACCATGGCACTCGGTGCGTTCTTTACCGGTAAGTTCTGATGTCAGGGGTTTCAGATCCTTCAGACTAGTGGCTGAGTCTGGGGGAGTAAAGCATTAGCTACAGTAGAAGAATATCAAGTTAAGGACCACTGAAGCAAGCTTGACATACAAAAGTCCATTGGAGTGGATGGGATGCATCCAAGGGTGCTGAGGGAGCTGACCTATGCCACTGTAAAGTTGCTCTCTATCATTTTCAAAAGGCCATAGTGATCAAAGGTCTTGATGACTGGAAAAAGGCAAACACCATGCCCTTCTTCAAGGAAGGAGGCCAAGAAGAATCTAGGGACCTATAGGCCAGTTGGCCTAAGCTCAGTTAAGAAGAAAATTCATAGAACGAATCTTTCCAGAAGCCACATCCAGATAAATAACAAACATGAAAGTAGCCTGGGAACAGCCAGCACAGATTTGCCAAGGGCAAACCATCCTTGATCAACGCAATTGCCTTCTACAGGATGAACAGCTCTGTGATCAAGGGGAGAAAGGAAGATGCATTTACATTGACTTCTGCACAGCTTTTGACAAGATCTCCCATAGTATCCTTGTAGGCAAGCTGGTGAGATATGGCATGGGTAAATGGACTACAAGGTAGATGAAAAACTGGCTGCACTGCCAGGAATAAAAGGCTGTGACTGGCTACCAGTTGGATTTCTTTAATGCTGGTTACTAGTGGTGTTCCTTAAGGGTCAATGCTGGGGCCAATACAATTTAACACCTCCATCAACAACCTGCATGATGTGAAGGAATGCACTCTTTGGAAGTTTGCAGGTGATGCCAAACTGGTGGGAGCAAACAGAGGGCCTCAGCTGGCTGGAGGAACTGGTTGACAGGAACCTCATGAAGTTCAGCAAAACCACATGCAAAGTCCTGCATCTGGAACCAAACAATCTCATGTAACAGCACAGGCTGGGTGCTAAGCAGCAGGTGGGCAGCAGCTCTGCAGAAGTGGACCTGGSGGGTCCTGGTGGACAGGTGAATAGGCATCAGCAATGCACCCTTGCAACAAAGACAGGCTGTATTAGCACCAGTGCAGCCTAGATCAAGGAAGGGGATTATTCACCTTGAGTCAGCATTTGTGAGACTGCATCTAAAGCACTATGTCCAGTTTTATACTCCCTAGCCAAGAAAGATACTGCCGTACAGAAGTGAGTTAGGGGCTGAAACACCTGACACACAAGGAGGGGCTGAGGAAGCTGTGTTTGTTTATGCTTAAGAAGAGAAGGCTATGGTGAGATCCTACAGCCGTCTATCAAATATCTAAAGGGGTGTTATAGAGAAGATGGAACCAGACTCTTCTCAAAAGTGCAAAAGGCTGAGGGGCAACAGCCACAAACTAGAACAGTGAAAAACTAGTTAGACATTAGGAAAACAAACAAACAAACACACAGAGAGGCAGTCAAAGACTCAAGCAGGTTGCCCAGAAAGGTTGCAGGATTTCCATCCTTGAAGATACTTAAAACTCAACTGGATATGACCCTGAGCAACCTGAACCAACTTTGAAACTGTCTTTTACTTCAAGCAGAGGGTTGGACTAGGTATCTCCAAAGTACCATTCCAACCAAAATTATTATCTGTGCCCATGAAAGGAGTGAAATAACAGTCATTTTGTCATTAGCAAAGAATGGAACTCAGTGTTTCACAAAAATTAGGCGTTTAATTGCACTGTTGTTGAAGTCATAAATAACATGTTTTTACAACAGTTCTGAATGCTTTTTATTTAATCTTATGTAGATGATAGAGTGTTTGCTGCAAGTTTGAGAAGTAACAGTCTTGTTCACTAACTCCTGCAAAACCAGTGGGAAAATTGCCTGGTTTTAAGAAAACAGTATGTTTATGTAGTTCTTGGAAGTATTTTAACAATACTTTTCTTTTAAATACTTCTCAGCAGGAACTGGTCATTCAGGAATGCAGGTGTAAGGTTTTACCTTCCATTTCCCCATAACAGAAGACAGGGCCTTGC
Organism: Phoebastria nigripes; assembly: GCA_035582835.1. Lineage (NCBI taxonomy): Eukaryota > Metazoa > Chordata > Aves > Procellariiformes > Diomedeidae > Phoebastria > Phoebastria nigripes. The sequence continues at coordinate 753,091 of JAYKAV010001709.1, forward strand.
AAAGTCATTATAATCCAAGTTGCAGTTAAATCTTATACAGCCATTACTGTATTTAGATAAAAGTTTCCCACATATTACACTTTATTGGAGGATAAAAATGAAAAGATAAAGAATACTGAGCAAAAAAAGGTGTCCATTATCAAGAAGCAAGCCCCTGGATTTCCCCCAGAACTCAGCACTATTAATTTTACACCACAGTACTAATGTTTTTTTTAATCCAACCACTTCTTTCTTGTTGCAAAAGTGATTTATTCCTATCATTGATAACTAATAAATCACCCTTTACAAAGAAAAGCCATATTATACTGCGATGCATAATTTCCTATCAGTTTTTCTTATCATGGCATCTTTTAGCTAGGCACTACAGTAATGAACTTAGATTTTATATGAACTTTATTAGAGGATAATACCATCACATCTTCACCAAAGTATGTATGCCATGTCACCAGGCTAGCTTCAAGAAACAGAGCTTGAAGCCTAACTACTGCTGCCATTACAGCTCTCAAAGTTAGGAAAAATAGAATAATCTGGATAATTAAACTACCTTCCTTACAGATTTTCTCCAAGAGCTGGAAAGCCACTTCATCAAGAAAAGTTGTAAGTCAAAACTAACAAGGATGTGAACATTTAATTTCAAGACAATTTCAATTGCAGGACATCCTTTGTAATCATTGAAGGCTGTCTTATTTTCTTTTATCTGTAATCCATTAGGACTGAAGATGTTGCTCCAGACCTGCGTGCTCCACAAAGTAGATTCCAGCTTTACCACGAAGTGCTAAACATCTAGATGGGAGAAGTCCCCCCACCAGTATGAGGGAGCTCTGGACCTAAGTTGAATGTAATTTCCTCAGCAAATAGAGCGATAATTAAAAAAAAGCCAAAAACAAACAAAAAAACAACAAAAACCCAACTGTTTCTCTTCATAAAATATTATGTATAAGGAAAAGGGGCACAAGGAATCATCTCAGGTTATGATTCCCTGAACACAGGATTAATTCCAGAACATGTTATGAGAGTCTTGGAAGATTTGAGACAACTGAATTAATGATCATCCTGGCACACAGAATTCTTTATTAACGTTCTTAGGAATATCATAGCTGCTATATGTCTCCAAAGAAAATTAGGTCAATTAGCATGTCAACACACATAACAAAGGAAACARTTTTCTGCCAACTTCCATAAAATTTATTCAAAGAAACAAAAAAGTAAATCAAGTTCTTTCATCTTGGGGGGTGGGGGAAAGACCTTTTCTGGTCTCTTACATTTGTTTTCTAATAATCTTCGCACTTCAAAACCACGTAGAACAGAAGCAGAAAACAGTGCTCATGATAAGAAAGATCAGGTAACATGGAAAAAAGCAGAAAAGAGGGTTTTACCTTGTTTTAATTGTTGAACTGCTTCTTCTGAACACAAAGTTTCTTTATCACACTAACTAGAATCTATTTAGGTTCTCCAGTTCCCTTTCACATCAGCTTTACTGTCACTTCATTGCTTCAAGATTCATGAAGAGAAAAATGCTCTTAACAGAGTTCACCTACTATAACAGCAACAGTATGTTACTGAACAGTGCAACAACAACAAAAAAGCCCAAACAACAACAAACCCAAAAACCAACAAAAACTAATATTGCCCTTGATGCCAAGAAAAATCTTGAAACTATGTAGTGACAGCAAGACAGACAAGGCTTATTTTCTTGCATAAAATCTAAAATTAGGAGAAAAATATTTTATTTAAACAGTTCTATATTAATCTTAACATCCTAAACAAAGTTCTATATTTTAATATGCATTACAGACTATCTTATTGTAACTCACCTTTCCATATCAGTCTTCCTTGGTAATCTATATTAAAAAAAAAAAAAAAAAAAAGAAGGCGTATTATATATTGTTCTACTACATTTCAGACTACCAGAAATTTTGTTAGCAACCTTCAACTAAGTACAAGAAGAACTTCTACATCCCTATAAAGAGCATTTCAAAATTTCTACAATTGTAAATGTTTCCTAAATACAATGAAATCACGTTTGATAAAGGAAGTAGCTTGACAGCTCTAGTAAGCAGCCTAGTTAAGGGGGGCAAAAATAAATAAAATCAGGTGTATAACAGCACCACAGGGCACCTGCCCTGGTACTCTGTACCAGGCAAGCTGGAACTGGTCAAATTAATTTAAAAGGGTGTTGAAATCCCAAGACTTCTGTTAATCTAGTGAGCCACATAGTATCACTGCCTGTGCTTTGTAATTGCTGACTCTCACTAAGCATCCATGACTAGCGTTAATTAATTCATAGTAGCAACCCTAGAACATCTGCAGCAGGTGTTAAAATTGGCTGTTTCCTGACTTGCCTGAAATGACTTTCTCTTCCCTTTTCAATCAATCTAAAAGTGGAGAAATGCCATACTCCAGAACTTTATCAACGACTTATGAGACAGATACTACTGCAGAGAGGGGAACTGTATTTCTGTAATGTTCTACACGTATCACAGGCATCTCATTTTAAAAGTTTTTTTTTTTTATTCTAGGACTAGGCTGGTGCTAGTAAAAGAATGAGAAATCATTTTGTTGGAGGGGAGGAGGAGAATACTTTCCAGCTGGGCTTTCTACTAGCCAAATCCATACTATATGGGGAAATACAGTGGAAAAATCTAGCTCACTCTGCTTTTGGAGGGGACATCACATAGATTATAAACTACTTAGGGAATCAAAGTGCCCAAAGCACTCCCTATCTGTTGTTCATACCATCCATTTTATTTTGTACCTTAATGATGTACTTAAGTCAAAAGGACCTGTTCTACACCTTAAAACAAGAATAAAAGACATCACATGCTCCTACAAGAACACATGCAGTATCAACTACTGTTTACACATACCATAAACATACAGGAAAGACTTCCTGGCTGACATTTTGGAAGTTCTTCCAAAGCAAACTAAAATACTAAAACTCCTCATCCTTTCCAGAGTTTGATCGCTCTTAACCGCAAGTCAAGCAAAATTCTGTTTCCTACTTACCAGATATGGTATTTTACAAGAACTATACCTATTTTTTTCCATTTGTTCTGTATGTCACTTCTTAAAACATACAGGTTCCCCACAAGAACCTCTAAGGTTAAACAAACTAAAAGGGAAACAGGTTTATTCACAGTCCAAATGCTTTCATTAAAGTTTTTCTTGGCCCAAAAACATTCCTTTGTTTTGCCACTTCAAACACAACACCACCAGCACAGCAGATTGTAACGTGAATGTAAATAACTTATTTTCTTTCTCCAAAATAATCAAATGGTATTTTTAAAAAGTACACGGGTAACTCAAGGAGTTGCAGCATCTGAAAACATCTTAGTTTCACACGTTTCAGTTTCATGTATTTTGTTATCAGCACAACCACTACAGTTGGGTTTTTTCTGGCAGTAACTTGGGGGCAAACTTAAGCATTTAACCAGACAATCTGCATTCAGCTGCTCTGCATTCCTCACAATCGTTTTCTCTCTTTATGACAGATCACTCAACAGCTTTCACCAGGCCCCTGAACACAGCCCGGTGCAGAGACAAAGCTGCACGAACAGGGCATTTCCCCGGGGTGGGAGAAGGGGAAGGAGCAACCACCTCCCCCCTCTCCAGCCCCGGCCGGGGTCCGGGACAGATCTCTGGCGAGGGCTCCCCATCCTCCCGGGATGCTTGGGAGGCGGCGCTGCTAGCCCTGGCAGCCGGGCAGGGAGAGGCGCGGGAGCGGGCCGGGGGGAATGTGGGGCACTCACARGTCGGCCAGCACGGTGAGCTCGGCGTAGGTCCGGTGCAGGAGGAAGTCGATGAGGGTGCTGAGCCGGTAACCGGGGCTGGCGGCGGCTGTCACGGCCCCGGGGGCCGGCGGRGCCGGGGCTGACGCGGGGCCCCCGCCGGCCGGCACCAGCTGGTTGCTCTCCAGCTGCACCGGCGCCATGGCGGCGGCGGCGGCAGCAGCAGCGCCTCAACCCCGGGCAGGAACCGCTCGGCAGCCCGGGGCGGCCGGCGCTCCCGGCGGCACCGGCACCCGGCCCGACTCGCCCCGCACGAAGGGAGCGGGGAGGCCAGCGGCGGGGGCGGAAGCGGGCCCCGGCGCTGAGGCGGGCGGCGGCGGCACCGAGGGGGCTCCGCAGAGCTCAGAGCCCGCTTGGCGCAGGGGCCGCCGCCATGTTGGGGGCACGGAACCGGAAGCGAACAGCTGTGGCGGACCGGAAAGAGAACCTTTCCGGGAAAGCCT